>JAMKPZ010000299.1:0-94093 GCA_024699675.1 Amphibolis antarctica
CACCTTGCCAGCGGAGGGCCGACCGGAGCAGCGTGCTGCGGAGAGAAGAGCGGCGACGGCGCGGGCGGGCGCAGAGGACTTTCCGAAGGGAGGCGGGAATATTTAAAAATTATTTCCTAATCAGAGCACGCACATTATCGAAATATCATTAATACGTATTATTAAAGTTACGTCTTTAATAATGGTGTTTTAATTAATTAATTAGACCGTCTAAAATAGGTAATAAAAAACCCTCACGCGCAAGCTCGGACGACCTCTCCCGCGCAAGCTCGGACGACCTCTCCCGCGCAGTCTCCTCCGCCCCCGCGCGCAAGCTCGGACGACCTCTCCCGCGCAGTCTCCTCCGCACCTCCCGCTCAGTCTCCTCCGTACGAGGTTGATACAAGCAAGCCTCTTCTTTTTAGCTTCCTCCGGCGAGATGGCGAAGGGGAGAGGAAGAACGCGGCTGACACTGATCGAAGAACCAACAAAGCGGAGGGTCACGTTTTCGAAGAGAAGCAAAGGAGTGATGAAGGCGGCGATGGAGCTACAAATCCTCTGCAATGTGCCTACCTTTGTCGTCTGCCTTGACTCCGACGATGCCCGCCAACAGCCCCTGACATGGCCGCAGAAAAGAGAGGAGGTACTCCCCGTCATCCACCGCTACGCTGGAGTTCCTGAGAGAGAAAGGCAGCGTTGGAGGCACGATATGATCAGCTTCAGGACAACCCAGATCCAGAAGCTAAGTGCGGAACTTCAACGCGTGCGCAGGGCTACTGCAGGTGTCGAGCCCTCCTTTTCCCCTGCTTCCGTAGACGCCATGGATTTTGCAGGGCTGAAAGAGTTAGGACGGTGCTTGGATGACAAATTGAAGGAGGTGGATGCAAGGATTCTCAGCCTTCAGCATGGTGGTGCTGTCCCCGACAATCAAGAATGGGGAGACGACGATGTTTTTGAACTGCAACTTGACAAATTTAGGGAGTTGTCCTTCTCCGAGGAAGAGCTGACGATGTTTCTTGAAGAAGCGTGGATTTACGGCTGTGAGCAAGTGCCTCCCCCTCCTCTCCACACATCAACAATTTCATCCATCGACCAACAAGAACATCCCCTTCTCGAAGATGGCATCGGTGTCGGACAAGAACAGACGACGTTGCTGCAAATGGCACCGACCACCTCATATTACAGTTACGACGATGGTGCGTTGGTGGATTACAGGCAACCACCTGTCGACCTGGCTGTTGCTGCTGACGATGGTGCGTTGGTGGATTACAGGCAACCACCTGTCGACCTGGCTGTTGCTGCTGACGATGGCGACGATTATGGATGGTTAATATCTGATCTTGACCAACAAGAACATCCCTTTCTTGAAGATGGCATCGGTGTCGAACAAGAACAGACGACGTTGCAGCAATGTCACAATTACGACGATGGTGCGTTGATGGATTACGAATTGACTGTTGCTACTGATGATGGCGACGATTATGGATGGATGATCGGAGATGACCAATCATGGCAAGCCTGCGGTCTCTCCGATCCTTCTCTCCAACATCCGTGGTAGAGAAAAGAAAATTCTTTTTTTTAAAAAAAATAATTACAGAATCATTAGATTGTCTTTCCGCTATATTTTACGTTTCTTGTGATTAAAGAAGTGATGACATCGATTCTTGATTTCGTGTAATGTTTCATTTTCTCTCTTTTTTTGAAAATATTGATTTGTATTTTACACAACTGAAAATAGACAACGTATTTTTTTCCGACTTGTATGCATAGTACTTCTGATTGTGGATTCTGTTTTTCTATTGTTGTTGTGATTTCATAACAAACTGAAAAAGAAAAAAAAAAATTTACGATATAATGCATGTCACAATTCACAATCGTATCAAATGAACAAAAGCATCAATTTCCACACACACCTAAATATAGAAAGTACATCATTAATTACGACGTCATCGCTTGTGGATCTTCTTGATCAGATAGTCTTGTTAACAAGGAACGGA
This sequence comes from Amphibolis antarctica, assembly GCA_024699675.1. Taxonomy (NCBI): domain Eukaryota; kingdom Viridiplantae; phylum Streptophyta; class Magnoliopsida; order Alismatales; family Cymodoceaceae; genus Amphibolis; species Amphibolis antarctica. Next base: position 1,977 of record JAMKPZ010000299.1, read on the forward strand.
ACAGGCTGTGATTGATTGGAACATGGATGACCACATATATGGTTTGAGGCTGAGGAATAATAGCTTAAAAATCTATTTACCTGCCATTAATTGCTTGCTCATGTGGAAGACAAACATTCGTTTCGGATTTCCACAATGCGAAATCAGCTTGGCAGCTACCGTTTCTAACAAAATCTCGTCTAATGAATGTATCTGCTGTGTCTGGGAAGATCGAAAAAGAGAAATGAAACACCATTGGATGGGGGGGGGGTCACTTTGTCCATTGATTGAATGCGGTGCTTCCAATGGATGAATTATGAATAGCCTCCTCAAGAATCCTCGGGAAAATAACGGCTCTACAAAAAGAATCTCCTGCGGCTGGTATCCATCTCCGGCTGCCAATATATCAATCACAGTGGAAAAGGGAAGAGAGTCAGAAGCATGCAGGAGGTCAACAGTTCCTTCGATCTCGTCGCATAACAAAAAGCATTGGGTTGCAGTACGTGTGTTTATTTTATTACCTTGTGGACCCACTCGTACTCGCCTCCCTTGGTATCAAAGGTTCCATGCTGCAGTGTGACTAACTTGAGAGTAAAACGCGGACCACATTCCTGCATAATCAATGGGGAAAACAAACATGACGTACTTGGGAGTTTACAAGGCCCCACATTTAAGCAGATGTTTAATTTGTGCAAAAAACACAAGTCTCCTTTTTATCAACCAAAACAGTGGAGTTCGTGCACGCGTCTACAATAAAAAGTACAAATCCAACTGCCTTACTTTTTCCAACCATCTTTTGGAATTTCAATGAAATTCACTGAAATCTCCAACTAAGAGGTCGATGTTCTTAGTTATTTTGATATTTTCTACATAAAATAAATATTACTTGTACATCATTAACATTAATAGAATTTAAAATATTAATGCCATAATCATTGTAACAATATTATAATATTAAGTTGACAATAATATCATATTAACGTACTTGATCCATGAAATGGTTATGCAAACGTCCAATAATAACATGATACAATATATTAATATTAATTTAATATTTATATGATATTAATATTATTGTATTAAAGAAGAAATGATTTTTGAATTAATAATTGGGATACAAAGCACAAGCACCCTTTCAATTTTTTGAATTCTTAAATATGCAAAAACATTAAAAATGTTGGTCGATACAAAACAACTTTCCCACACCTTTCATTATCATTTGATTCTTGCCAATAGTTGAATCCACCTTTATATCAATTACTAATGCACAAATCAGCTCGAAACGTCATTGACATCCAATAATAGTTGACACAATTGATCTTCTAATTCACAACAATGAAACAGTCTTAGCTACAAATTTATACATTATCATTATCAAAAATCACCACTGACAAGAACAAGTTTGTTTTATTTTTCATTAGATTAGCAGTGACAGGACAAAACTTAGAAGTTGCAATAATTAGTTTTCCAACAAGAAAAAAAGAGTAGTGGCACAGAATTGGTAGGCAGAGATATTTTATTACTAAAATCTGAAGAATAGACAATAAGCACCTGAAGGCGTGCAAACACATTCTGTTGAGTTTTCGCAGACTTAGCATCCTTAGCTTTCTTAACCTTTGGATCAACGTTTTCCTCCTTTACATCAAAAACATACCTGATTGACAAAATCCAGTGCATTAGAGGGGAATATCATGATCAAAGAAACAAGAAGTTATGCATCAAGAATTTCTACCATATCATGATCACAGGTCAGCTACATATCTCTACAATTAATTAAGTACGACAGATAAGTAATAGAAATACCCCTAAAATAATTTATTTGATAGTCAAATTGTTCAACAGTTAATCCAAAAAAAAGCCTAATAATTTATGACTTTATTAGACAGATAATTGAACAATTTCTACTAGGTTCCCTGGCTGAGTAATTTTCAAGTACGTCTTGAGTTTAAGTGAATTTGGAGGGGCATGCTGATAAATAGTGATAAATGGTTGTCAGTTGAATGAGAATAATGATTGAGTGCTAATACACGTAGACAGTAACCAAACTGTACGAAAGCCATTCACCATCTCTAAGAGGACAGCAAAAAGGTCAGATATGACACACCAGGAAACAATATAATACATACAAGGTCTTTCTTTAACAAGCACGATACCTGTGGTGTCGGAAGAATATGAAATCTCGTTGATTATGGAAGGTAACAACTCGCCTTCCACGGAAATTGGGAATTTGAGGAAACAGAGATTGTATTAACCTATTATTGCAAATTAGAAAGTGTTAGATGTACTATTAGAATTATTACACGTATAAAGATAGTGTAACATCTACATTTTTAGATATTAGGGCAACATCTAAATAAAATGAACTAAAGTAAGAATTTCAATGATTAATAGAATTTCACTAACCTTCCAATGCGAACTCCAAGCCGTGTTGTAAAATTGTTCAATACCAGCTCAGGTATGTGGGTGGTAGGATTTCCATGATTCTATACAATAAAAATTCTATTAGAAACCTCATGGCTAATATAAGTTAACAGCAAAGTAATAATGCCTTTGCCACACATATTGATCCCAAACCAACCATATGGGATCAACACCATCAATCCTTTTTCTCCACCTGTCCAATCCTACGTTCTTCCACCATATTATGAAAATTTGAATCTTTTTTTTTTGAGAAAAGATGGCTGAATCTCAATCTCATTGAATAATAATGTCTCATCCAAAGAGGAAGACAGATCAAGAATGTCAGACCAAAAAGAAGGGAGAAACAAAAAATGGGTAGAGGAAAAAAATGTCAAGTTACAAGTCAAAAGTTCTGGCCAAGCAACAAAAATTGAGTCTTTTTCATCATCATTTATCATACAATTTTAAGCTTTTTCTCAATCTTCTTTAGTTCCATCTAAAATTTATTACTTCTTCCTAACAAGTTCACTTACGTCTCTCCTTTGAATATGGACAACCATCTAAGTCATCTCTCTTACATTGCCTCAAGTGGCACTACACTTCCTCTATCTTAAATGAATTAATATCTTAATTTTATTGTTAAAGCATTATTCATCTCAAATAGACTTTTGAACATATGTATTATAAATGTATGTTTTATACCACACAAAAATGTTGAATGTGTAAATTCTGTATTAATTAAATTTCCCTTTTAATTTCAAGGGTATCCTTTTGCCACTGTCTCTCACTCCATGTAATGTTATACAATCATTGCTATTCTTTGCATTTAACATGTACTCCATGTATGTAATCTTGGTCCTACAATCCTTCAACTTCTAATACATCTGTCCATAATTCAAATTTAGCATTAATCAATTGTTAGAAAACTACATGGTTTCCAAGTTAAGCTCAAGGGATCTAAATTTGGTTTTTGTGTTGGATTCCAGTCCAACAAAAAAAGGAAACATGCCGGATTTCAGTGGAATTTTCAATGGAAATTTACTAAAGTCCCTAAAAATGTCTAAAAATACAAATTGCAATGTGAAATTTTAAGTCTATTTAAAATCTTAGAATATAAAAGAAAATAATATTCATATATGTACAAACATTATATATATCCATTTACAAACATAATATAAAATGATAACATGGTAAATATAACATGAAATTGAAGTTGAGTTCCCTGTTGGCACAAAGAGATGGTGAGGGACGATCATAGAGATGGTGGGGGCATATAAGCAGTGAATGCCACAGTTGTGTATCTTGTCCCCAAAATACAAAGGCGGTGGACATCAAACACCTCCAACCTATAGGTTTGCTGAATGATACATACAACATACAAGATTATTGCTAAATGCCTTGCAAAGCAACTTAAAACCATCATCCCAATGCTGATTGATGAGACCTAGGTAACTCTAGTCATACAAAGGCAAATCCTAGATGATTTATTGTAGCTCGGGAGAGAATCAAATTAAGAATTTGAAAAAAAAAAAGAGTTTGGTTTGATTTGGCAAAGGCAAATGATAGTATTCTCTAGCCTTTCCTAGAGGAAGTGAAGTTGTACATGAAATCTTGTGATTCAAGTCTCTTCTAATAGAGTTTGATTTTCTGTAGTGACTTCCATGGTCTTGTATACAATAAAGTTGCAATCTCAATTTATTACCAATGATTTCAAGATTCTCAACTTAATACCATGAGTGGATAAAACACATCTAGGTAGATTGTCACTATGTTTGTAATATAGTGATGAGAATTATATCTACATCCTACACTCAACCTTTAAAGCAACTAACCCATATATTTTTACTACAGACTTTAAGGTGGAATTTTTGAGACTTAATGTAATAAGCTAGGTATGAATGACATTTATGTTCTAGCTTGAGGGCTGAGGAGTGTTGAGTTTAGGGTTGGGTTGGAATATGTATTATGGCTTGTATGTTTATTTGGGTTATTGGATATCCATTTACACGACATTCTTTGGAAACCCTATAAATATACACTTTTGCTCATTCCCTCTTCACAAAAACAAAACATCTGTCTAAACAAAGAACTTAAAAGCTACTACAACTTGAATTTTCCCAGAAATAAACTAGCATAAACTGTAAACTAGTACTAGTTAGCTTATTTAAAATGATACCACATTTCCCACTCAAAAAAAGATAATCACTTCCGGATCGCCTGACAAATTTGGATTTGTCATTTGAACAAGCTATAAAATATTTCCTCACAAAAAAATTTGCACCTTAATATCTTCACGGAGAACAAGGCTGGTGAGTTTAAAATGCGCAGTAGGCCCATCTGGTAATCCAATTAGTAGGAGGGCATCTGAAAAATTAGATTAAAATACATGACAAGTGAAAGTGTGAGAAAAAATAACCTTAAAATTGAGATTGGCACAAAATACAGGATTATAAAAAACAAACGTGAAATACCGCAATCTAAAAAACTAACAAGAAACTGCAACTTGCATACTATGTATCTGATATTCATGAAGATAATATAAAACTATAAAAGTAAGACAAACTCTTACTAGGTTCCCTACGGTTACAATGAACAACCATTATAGATGTGAAGTCTTTGCTCTTAGCGTACTCCACAATCTGCAGAAAAGCAACTTCCTTCTTCATACGGTCTACTAACCATTATTGCAACATCCAGAAGCATAATGAACAAAATTACCTTTTTCAATTCATAAGTTCCTCTTTTGAAGAAGTGAGCATTAGGAATAATCGATAACAGCTCTGCTATAAATGCAGGACCTCTCTGAAAAGTCAGTAAAATTTGAGATCAAGCACAGAGAGTTACTCTATTACTACAAAAAATATAGATTGTTGGAGTAATAAAACAGTAAATTAATTAATTAATATGTGATAAATGGAAATTACGGTGGAATTAAAGCGGTTGGTTGTTATCAATATCTTTGGCATTAGTTCCTCTTTCAGAATTGCACTGAACTCATCTGCATCATTAACTGCAAAAAGCTGCATTTGTTTGACATACAAACAATTATCAGTAAGATTGCAAAATTCCAAAAAAGCAAATATCAATAACATATCAGCATTTTATTAAAACAACATATCAGTATTTTTCTAACCTGCTGGGAATGTAATGTTATTTAATGTCTGTGTGCTTTCTCTGGCAGTAGTGGGTGGTTGGAGATTGGCTGAAACATTATTTTCAATTGTATACTGCATATATGATGCATTACTAAATACTACCTAATATGTAATTACTTGTAAGTTTAGGTCACTTGTTAGTTAAAAGAGAATGAAAACTGATAGAGAAGAAACACGGTACTAGAGCTTAAATTTTAAGAGAAAAAAGGTAGAGAAACCAATAGAGAAAAAACACTAGCTGCTTTCATTGATAGAACCACCTAGCATGTGCTCAGTACACATCTCCATTTCATTTCTGCTTCTTATCATCAATGGCTGTCTTCCCAACTAATCCAGATATTTCCATCTGTATGTGAATCAGTAATCCCTGAAAAGAGGAATGCAGTGTGCACTTGCTTCTTGACATCAATGACTATCTTTCCAACTCAACAAGATATTGCTGCCTGTATGTGAACCCACAATCCTGAAAAAGAGGAATTGCATGGTGCACAGTCATGCATATGTCCAGCACGTCTCTCTCTGTCTCTTCATGGTGATCCTATGAGAAAACAACTGGCAAGTCTAACAAATATTCCTATACACAATATGGCACACACACTGTGCACCAAATGTGCTTCCTCTGGCCAAACCAGATCTGCATGTCTACCTCCCTACCTGTCTGAATACCACAACTTAACATTGTGGTTTTAATGTCATTCATGCTTTCCTAGTATTTTTTCTTGTGGGAAAAGATAAAGGTTACTGCAACTAAAAAACCAAAACAAACCAGAAAAAAAAGCTATGACACAGATAGCACAAAACAAGCAAAAAAACAATGATTTCAAGGGAGAATCAGAAAATAAATTAGGAAAATACAAGGCAAAAACTAAAACCTACAGAAGAATTTCATGATGATGCCACCCTTTCAGATTCTGCATAACTCCAAAAGAACACCACCAAAACATCATTCAACCACTATATCAATAATCATATTCTTCCAGCAATCCATGTCCACAGAAGTTCCCAGGAACATATATTGATTTCTTTCCTTCCACCTGCCCCATCATATTTCCAATGGTAGAACATTTCAGAGTCACCTACATGTTCTTTCGTAACTTCCATCTTGGACTCAATGATCCTCTAAATCCCATTAACTGATTCCATCTAATAGCATTAGTTGAAATTGATGGAAGATGTGTTGTTATTGTTTTATTACTAACTAAGATTACACTTTTTTATATAAAGGTTACAAGACTCATGACAAACAATACTAACCAATGTAAGACTAAACTTACTTACATTGGAAACTTCGATATATAAACTCTAACACTCTCCCTTAAGTTGGAGTGTCCAACTTGCAATAGACTCATACATAATAAGATAAACAAAAGAATTACATGATAAACAGAAATTTAAGTAATAACAATATTGTATAAATAAAATACCTAAAGACTTACATATACGCTTCTACAAATATAAATTTTATCAATCATCCAATAAAAGAAATTTGATGTAGATTGTTAATAAGATGTGTTCCACAAACCCCAAAATAGTGTGAATTTTAAAAACGAGGTATTTAACAAACCTTAAAGAGAGAAAATATTGAATGATAAATAATATTATATTTTTCTACCTTTTTTTCTCCTTTTCATAATTTTTTCTTTTTTTTACTTCCACTATTTTTTAAATATTTTTCTCTTTTCTCTCTCCTTTTTTTTTCTTCTCTACAACTTTTCTTTTTCCCCTCTTCTTCTTCCTCCTCTCCCTTCCCTATCTGCAACCCTAACAGGTGCAGATGATAACAACAACAATCAAAATGACCGAACAAGGGTTGACAACAATAATGGAGAGCAACCAAACAAGCGTTAACAACGGCAAGTGAGACCGGTGATTGCAACGAAACCTAACTCAAGCGGTTCCAAGACTTGACTTGATGGTGGTGATAGGGCTGTGAGATCAAAGAGGCATCACTTAGGCAAAAGAGAGAGAGAAACTATAAGAGAGAATTGCGAGAGACTCATCGATGGAAAATTGACAAAGGGGAGACCCACACAAGAAGAGCTACATAGGAGAAGGTCCTGGAGAGAGAGAGAGAGCAACTACTAGAACGAGAGAGAGAGAGAGCTACAGAAGAGATGTGGGGTGGGAGGGAGGAGGGTGACAACCACATTCCCTCCTCCCAAAGGGTTTTTTTCTAAATGGGACTCTTAGAGGCGGGGGTGGGGGGGGGGAGGGTTGTGCGCTTGAAAATTGTTTTCCTAGAAAAAAGGAAAACATTTTCCTAATTTTCCAGACGTTTGTGCACTTGGAAAATGGGAAAAAAATTTCCTCATTTTCAGCAAGTATAAATATCAGGTCAGAATTCACTTTCAGACCCCCTCCCCTCCGAAATTTTTTTCTTTGACCCGTGTCCGCGTAATCGCTCGAAACCCTTTTGTCCTTCTGCATGTTCCGTCCTTCTAGCATCACTCTCGCTTGCCCTTCCATGAATCCCTTCTGCCCTTCCACGTGTTCCATCCTTCCGGCGTCGCTCTCACCCACCCTTTCATGCATTCCATCCTACCGACATCACTCTTAATATTTCATATTATGATTTGCATTATTTCATATTATTATTCCAGTGCCTCAATATTATGATTTGCATTATTTCATATTTCAAAGGAATAATTTTTATTATTTCAGAGGAATAATGTTATTACATGAAAAAATACTAGTTTTATTGAAATTTTCTTCATTTTCCGTCAAGTGCACAAACGTCAGGAAATCATTTTCTGTAACATGCACAACTGCCCAAAAAAATTTTTCCAAGAAACTATTTTCTACATTTGCCTTGGAAATTGATTTCTAGATTTGTCAAATTTTCCTAGAAACTATTTTCTAAGTGCACAAATAGGCCCTCAAAATCTAACCTTCGATACCAAGTTGAAATTGGTGAAAAATGTGTTGTTATTGTTATATTACTAACAAAAATTGAACCTCTTTATGTAGATGTTACAAAACTCATGACAAACAGTACTAACCAATATAAGACTAAACATACTTACATTGGAAACCTCAATACAGAAACTCTAACATTTTGTCACTAGTTCTCAATTGTAGGGCACTCAAAACACATACTTCATAGAGTTTCACAATCATTTAGGACTACGATACACCCACTTGCAAGTTGTCAACCCATCGTCCAAAAAGTGCATTCTATAAGTCACCCCCCAGGAATAAATTTCCACCCAAAAAACTGAACTTTGTAGGAGCTATTCAATTCCATACCATTCCTGGCCTAGAGAACCTCTAATTATTTTATATAGAGAAATGACAGAAAAACTCACCTTCATACCCCACTGCAAAACATGCCTATCAGGTATTGAATCCTCGGTAGAAACCATCATATTAGTCAACTAAGACATGAGATGCACAAGTCAACCAGTTCTGTGTCCATCAGGCTTTAGTGCAAACTGAAATCCCAAAATAGTGATCCCCTTCAATACCAATATTATCCATTGAAAAGGCCAAACATGCTTGGCAATTGCATGTGCCACCTTATTGCTGAAAAGTTAACATGGTTGGCTATCATCCACACCTACCTTGTAAAAAAGGTTAATGTAACTGGTCACTGTTCCTACTTGCTTACTGCAACTATCTATTATGATTAGATATGTGACTAACTACTATTGCTATAAATATTTTTACCTATTTCTTTATCTTAATTGTGTAAGGGTAAATAGTAAGCGATGTATATTAAATACTCTAAATTAAAAGGAAATGTTAGAATAAATATATATTGAGATATAGAGTTCCCTTTATGTTACATGAAGATCAACTATGGGTAGGTAATTGTAATAGGAGACAATCCTAGCCAATAATAACAATTTCGCATTATTCTTCTTTCTTTCAACGCCACCATTTCACTATTTTAATCTTTGACCCATTACCCATATAAAATGTACATCGCATATTTCCTAAAACAATGGTTATGTCTACAAGTAATGTTATCTAACAAAAGTAATGCTTTAATACTTTTGATGTTCTTGCTTCTAAATTTTTTTGAGAAATCATAAATTAAAATCCATTCAAAACAAGAAAAATAGAAAGGCAACTACACAAGTCATAGGCAAGCTATCACAACACAAAACAAAGGTACAAAGCAAGGATTTCCTGGAGAAGAAGTCCCAGGAATAAAAACCAGAAAAGAGGAAGAAAAAAAAGAGAAGAAAATAATGAAGCAAAAAAAACACCCCCCCCCCCCTCAAAAGAAAAAATATGTGTGGGACAAGACATAGAGTGACCAAGGACTTCATGAAAATCTGAAATGATCACAGCCACACTCCATCTCCTTGTCCAGATAGAGGTGCATCAAAAAATGGAGGCAAATTGGCTGTCATCCATTGATGTCCCTCACAATATTCTGATGTTCCACTCAAACCAGCATCTCCACCAAATAGTATGAGGAATGAAAAATCAACATTGATGGAATAATCCCACACACAACTTGGAGAAGTGGTGTAAGGCATGGTCTAGCACAATAGACTTGGCAATAATGGCATTTTAACTCAATCTAGGCAGAGCTAGTGGCAACAAGCAAGTTACAACACCTTCACAATGTTGATGCAAGCAAGCAACACACAGGAAGCCCTAATGGTGGATGTCTAACCCCCAAAAGAAACATTCAAGATGGGGAATAGGTTATTGTGTGAGTTTAAGCCTGTTAGAGTTGTGGGAGCATGAGGCCTGAGATTTGTGGTTGCCCATACGTTATAAATAGAGGGATGTAATCTAGAATGGAAGCATCTCATTGACACTTGATTGTCACTTGTTTTCACCTCCTCATTGTAACTTCATTTGCTTCCTTAGTCAAGGAAAGAAAATTCATCCATTGTCCACCAATCTTCTCCCTCTTTCTCTCATTCAGCCTCATTGCTTCCACCATCCAAACTCCCAATTTTTACACCAACAGGTAAGACTGCTACACCAAATGTGTACAAATTATCTTATTTTGCTAATAAATGTGTATAAATTATTAGGTGTGCAGCATTTCGCCTCATGACAGGTCAACATGTGTGACACATCATCTATTTCAGTTGAACAATCCAAATGTAACAATACCACCACTGCAAGTAGACACAACAGACTCTTACCTCTTCATCATCTGGCTTGGAGACGGTCTCATCGGCTTCCCTCGTGTTCTCAATCGTCCTAGGTACTTTCTTCTCTGGCAACTGCACCAGGAGAAAAACAAAAGGCAAAAATTAGACGAGCAAGGGGCCCAATATTAAGATGAAAACTATAGTGCAGGCACAGAAACGAACCTCTTCCCCGAGCTCCATAGCTCTCTTGTGGGCAACATCGCATTCCTTGGCCCTTTTTCGCTTTTCAATCTTCTTATCACGTTTGAGCTTGGCATAGACGGCACTCCTCTTGGCTTTGTTCTTTATCAGTGAGGGGAGAACCAGTTGCTTCTTCTTCACCTCCTTTCCTTCATCGGCATCGGCTGGAGCCCCTATTTCCTTCGTCCGCTTCTTCCGCTCGGCAGCCACCATTTTTTCCTCCTTCACCACACCTAACAACGAATTCCCTCTTCAAATGCTGCAGCACGGATTTTTGACCTATTAGTGCCTGTAAAATATGCATAAATAGAAATGGAAAGTTCAAAAAGAAAGAAAAATCAGAAATGGAAAAAAAAGAGCATACATAAATCAAAAAATAGAGGGTATTAGTATCTAACAGAAAATGCAGACAGAAATTAATTATTTGTTGATACATCAAACTTCTTATATAACAGTCTTGAAATTGTAATATAATAATAATTACAATAATAGTTTTGAAATTGTAGTACAAGTCAATAGATCACAAATTTCTTCCATCCCACAGACAGCAATATTTTTGCGCATTTTATTTGTTGTTTCTTTTTGTTGTTCTTGACTCATTTCTGTAGTAATATTTATTTCGAATTCTTCTTCATGAAGTTGTCTATCTATAAACAACATTTGTTAAACTATTGGTTTATTTAATAAAATCATGATGAAGGTATTACAACAAAATTTCTGCAGCTATCTTAAGTACATCCCAAGTATTTGTTATTTACTATTTCTGTAGCTAACTCCAACAACTGTTTGTTGGAGAACACAAGTTCACGCTCTTCAGTCTGTGACATACATCAGACTGAAGTTGATTGTTCTTTATTATAATAGCTGAACTTTAAAGTTGTAATTGAATGTTACGATTGTTTGTATTCTATAGCCGAAATATATTATATCAGACTAAACTATATAGTTCCAGTTGATTGTTCTGTATTATATATTTATATCAACATTCTGAGCAGAACAATCAAATGTTTCTGATGGTTGGGACACCCTGCCATTCCTCCTCTATCAACCCACATGCCTAAGGATATCATGTCTAGCTCACACTAGACGTTGAGTCCTACCCACAAGTTACACCACCTACTCATAGAGATGGATACATGTCATGCAAGAACAAGTTTCATTTTCTGTTCCCAATTCAATTTCCTACTATTCCATATGCACATTTTCTATTGAAATAAACTAGAAATAAGAAATTTGACCTACCCTAGGAAAAGAATTAAAAACCCTAAACCCTAATCTAGAAATAAGAGCACTCAAGCTTTCTTACAGATTAAGGTAAAACACAATCATATGCACTGGAAAAAAAACAGCAACTTCAGCTACACCTTCACCTTACCGGCACAGTCTGTGTGTGAGGGCCGACAACCAGCAAGACTGGCAATGACTCTACATGAGGGTGGGTGATCTCTTCCTTGTGATGCAATTGGAGCAGGCGGATCGTCAACAAGTAGTGCTGCAATGGGAGCACGAAGCATGAGGGAGAAGGCAAAGGGCAGCGATGAAGTGCGAGTAGCATGAGGTACGCGACGGTGTTCGTCGACAGACATCTTTATTTTTTTAAATAATATTTTAAAATTATTATTACATATAGAGATTTCTTCAAAAATTATTTTTAAAAATAGGCTATAATTGTGATTTATTGATAGTGCATCTTTTCATCGAAATTTCATTTCTCAAAAAATAATAAAAAAATGTTTTTTTAACATATAAAATTTATTTACAATATCTTAAATTTGAAAAATAATGTGTTGACATATAATTAATGTCTAAAATAGGTTTTTGATATATTATTTTACAAAGACAATATATCGTCGTATTTCACTACAAGAAAATAGGGAATAGGTTTTTAATCCATCACCTTTTACCAAAAATCTGTCACATTTTACCCTAAAAGTCCGTCACCTATGTGACCGTCACCTTTGACGGATAAATTCGTCACCTATTGCCCTTAAAAAAGGGTGAAAAACAGAGGAAAAGATGATGGATTTATTCACATCCCATTATTCAAATGCCTCACTTAGAAGCTGCCTCTATACTTTTAGTTGGTCATACATTGAAAAGGTTCAATGATAGAGGTACATTCATTGTATGTATTCATTGTAGTATGTTTTTTGAAGTGCACACTTTTTTACTTTAAATTTTTCTAAGATCCTTGGTACTAGATTCTTGATAAACCTTTACTCTAGATTGGAAAAATATTGATTTGATTGCTAGACTTGATTTGAAATTACTACTGAATTATTGTGTCTAATGTGATCAGACTATTGGAAACTCCTGGAGTGTTTCCAAACGTTGCCTTAAAACTTTAAAAGAAGATCAAGATATGATGTACACAAATCTACTTAGATTTAGTTTCCAAGTATTTATTATAATTAAAATGTTACATATAGATTTAGTTATGGGTAGAAATAAATAAAAGGAAAAGACGCATGTGGTCAATGCCATGTTGTGAGATTACAACTTTGTTTGTTATAGACATGTCGTTATTCTGTGTCTAATTGGTCTACTTTGATATTTCCAATCTTTTGATTCTTGATACTTTTTGGCATGGGGTAAAATGTATTTTGTATTGAACAGCCATTGAAGGAGATGCTTGTCATTGTCATTTTGTATTTACCAGTGAAGGTGATATGAACCATGAACATGTTTTGACTCTAAGATATCAATGGTTTATAGTGGGGAAAATTCCAACAGCTTTAACTGCCATTGACAATGCCCGTGGTCAGGTTGAAACAGTAAGGGGATGATAGAAACATCAGGTATTGATGACAAAAAATTTAACAAAGTTCACTCAAGTAGTGTAACAGCTAACAACTAGTAAAAAAAGAAAAAAATCTACCGAAATCATCACCATAAAAAAAAAATAGAGAAAGGGGCGGATACCTGACGGACGGCTGAGGGCGCGCGAGATCCAGCGAGGACGGCTGACGGGCGAGCGAGGCGAGGATTCCGGAGAGGCGAGGGCGGGCGGCGGACGGCGGACGGCGGACCGGCGAGGCGACGAGCGGGGCCGGACGACGGACGGGCGCGGGAGACGAGCTAGGGTTACTCAAGAATTTATTTTATTTAAAATGTTTTTAAAAATAAATAAAAATATTTGTAAAATTTTAATTTTATAATTTTATAATGTTAAAAATATTTAAGTGTAAATGAATTACAATAGATAATCTTACAAAAATTTTCAACCATTATAATAAAATACTTTTAATTTCATAAATTATAATATATTAATCCAAATTATACTATTTGAGGACAAATACTCTTAATTCAATCGTAAAAAATTTTAATAACTAAAATTTTCGTAAATAAATTTTTAAATGATGAAAAAATCAAAATTCACGTGTAAAAATAACTAAACAAAGAAGAAAAACAAAAATCCGAAAAGTTCTGAAAAATAAAGAGGAAAAATGAAAATTTAAAAAATCAAAAATTCAAAAAAAAAATAGAAAATCAAAATCCTAAAATTTTTTTACAAAATCAGCATATGTTATAAATAGTCGTGTCCTTTAAGCTTTGAGAAGCAGCTATTATTTCAAGGAATTGTGGACGAGCATCTCCTTCACCAGGTGAGAAATCAAATACGTTTGAGCTGGTTCTAGGATATTAGAGCTATCACATTAATCAAAAAAATGTATTTATTTATACAATTCCAAAAAAAAACTTCAATCCACTCCAAGAACTAAGAGTAAGTACAAACAAACGCACTTGAAGAGATCAAAATGGGGATTTTACTAAAAAGATGAAAAGGTGACAGATTTTTTACATCTATCACCCTATTTGTTACCTATTTATGGTATAGGTGATAGATATTTACACAAAAGATAATGAATAAAAAATCTCACACATACTATATATAAGCAACAGATTTTTGGTTCATAAGTGACGAATTTTAATATCTGTCACCTTTATAGAAAAAAACAACAATTGGATATATAAAAATCCTATAGGAAAAGCATATTCTTCAGCTTTATAGAGTATACAATATCTACAATTGAAGTTGTGTAAGTAAACGTAACAACATTGCACAATACAAATGATTGAAACTACAAAAATTAAGTCACAAAAACTTCAAACTAACGTAACTTCAACTCTAATTAACTAACAATCCTAACTAATTTCAACTATAATACAAGAACTAAAACTAGAATTATATTTAAAGTTGCAAACAAATGTAACATTGACTTCCACCGGAAAACAACTAAACACAACATGAAAAGCCATATAGCTAACATTGATCAACAATACAATCTGAGTTAGACTAAATCGATATTGTTAGGCTTCATCTAATTGACATCTATAATTTTCCCTTTTTCATCTAAGTAAAATTAGTATGGAATGTCTATATGTTCATATCCCTTGCATATTTCTCCTCTATTTTTGATATAAGTCCTGTATTTTTCATACATGTTGCTAAGGAAATCCACATGTTCTTATGCACATTGTTTATGTTAACTGCATTGATCTATTTAATTACTTCTAGAGGCTTTAGTTGTTCCATCAACTATCAAACAACTAACTACTCTCTCGTAATGAACCAACTTATTAAACTCTGCCCTAGCATTTCAAGTTTCTTCACTTCTACTCTTAGACAAACTCTCTTGTGGTACAATAGATGGCACCATTAGCTTGTGCTTAGAGACTCTTTCTTCTATATTTTCGCTTTAGTTAATCAGATTCTTTAAGTAATTTTTAAGAGAACAGTTTTTAAATTGAAGAAGAAAGAAGAGTAATTTTAATAATGAAAAGAATAGATTGAGGAATGTGCATTTCATCATTAAACTAAGAATACTTCTGAAAGTTAAAAGTGAAAAAAAAAAACGAAACCAAATCAATAAATTCCTAGCTTGACCTTTCTTCAATTTTATCCCTCTTATCAAGCAATTCGCTACTTCCTTTGGAATTCCTGAAGCTTAAAAAACTAACTTCCTCCAAATTTTTGATTCCTTCCACCTTCATCCCTCTAATGACATCATATCCTGGTGGCCCTCTTCTTCTGGTTTTTTCACTATCAAATCTTATTACAACTTCTTCATTGATGCTGCATAGATTAAGTACGTTTTCCTTTATTTAAAGACTTGTGGTGAGCCAAAACTTCTCCCAAGATCAAAGTTTTTGCTTGTTCGTCTCTGAAACTTAATTTTGACAAAAGATAACAACTTATTTCATTATGGTTGGAATGTAGCAGTCCTATTTGTGATTGTTGAGATTGATTGTGCAGTAACTTATTCTTTCAGACACTTTTTTCTAGTGAATCCCTTAGATATCCTTGATGAGAGCTTCTTCCATTGTACTTTTTCTGTGAAATTTTCTCTAAAGCTTCTTTTCTCCAAACGTACTTGGTGATCTCTTTTTCAGGCTTTTCTTTGGGTAACTTGGATTTTCAGGAATCAAGCAATTTTTTCTAACATCCATCCTAATATTTATCTAATTTTTTCTAACATCTTTTTCTTTGGCTTATTTTTGGCTATTGCCTTTTACAGATACCTATCCTGAAATTTAAAGTTCAATCTTTATAAGATACAAAAGTCAACTCCTTCCTTCCTATCGATGGCACCTCAAGTTCAGCTAAGAATACTGCTGGTGCTCTTTTTGGGTCTTATTGTTTAAGTATCATTTGAAAAGGGCACGAAATTAAATGCAAATATTACAGTAATTTATTTTGTTGTGTTTGCATATTTTGGCTTGGGTAGCATTTATTGGGGTGGAGGTGTTTTCATACAAGTTTGTTGTTATGACTTCATTTGATATGATTCTTATTTAAATCAAAAATCATTTCTAATATAATTACAATGATTCTTAAGATAGCCTTTTCTTTTTTTTTTATCATGACATTCAATAACAACAATATTAAAATTACTTATTTTAATGTTAAAAGACAACTATACATGTCAATCGTATCGTGTCAACATGACCTACAACGCCAACAGGTTGACCCAAGTATGACCCGTTGACACGAAAAATACTATTTGTACCGGTCATTGGTACGATATTGACTGATACGATTTTTTAATTAATTTATATGTATTTAATATTTAAATAATTAATTTTAAAAAAATATTTATTTAATTAACAAATAACAACATTCAACATTTAAGTATTCAACTATCAATATTTAAAATTAATTCAATTATCAACATGACAACATTCAACCTTCAACAACTTAATAAATAAGACAACAATACATATAATTAAATTAAAAATTTTATTTATTAATGAATTACATATTTTATATTTACATTATTACAATTTTACAATTACATTTAAAAAAAATCTACAACAAAATTAAATTACATTTTTGAAAAAATTACAAATTGAAAAATTATGAAATGTTTAAGTTTGAGAGTTGTTCTATAAATTCTTCAACTTAATCTTGTTCACGGAGTCAAGCAAGCTCTCAATCTTTTACACACATTAATGTTTCTATTATATCTTCTTTAAGTTTGCTTCTTCGGTCATTAAGCACGTTATCACTTATGCTGAAAATATGTTCATAAGCTATCGAAGACACTGAAATTGTTAATAAATCATTTACCAATATTGAAAAAATCATTGATTGTTATCTCCACCAATTTAAAACATCAAATGTATTTAAATTAGAATGTTAAGTAAATAATAATAATTGGTGATTAGTTGCATTAAAAATAATTAATTCTTGTCTAGATACTATAAGATTATAATTGTATGATAATGATGATGTTGGAATATTTTCATCAAATCTTGGATTTTGTAAAAATACCCAAGAATCTGAAGATGGTCCAACATTTGATTTTAGTATTGTAGACATTGGTGGAGGAAAATGTTTTATTCTTAATCCATATCTTTATGCGTATAAATCAAATATTTGATTTAATTGTTCTTCTATTGTATTAACATTTAATCCTAAATCTACACCTAAATCCATTTGTATTCACCTAATTAATTTAATAGCATATCTTTTTGTACACCTAAGATCTAAGCATGCATTCAAAATATATAATGTAAGAATTTCATTCCAATATTTTACAAAATTTTTGGTTCATCCTATTTACTGTTGGTTGGAAAAATGGATATGCCTCATATTTATTAAAAACTCGTGAAATATCATATAAATGATGCAATGCATAGATAGATGTAGAATAATAAATTTCTGATAATCAAACAGTTGCATCATAAAAAGGTTTTAAAAATTCAATAAAATATTTTACAATTTTAAAATAATATCACTTAATTATTTTTGATAATCATCACAATGATGACGATTATACGTAGACATTATTGAAATTTCATATAGTAATACACTTTCTAACAATAAATATAATGAATTCCACCTATGTTAAACATCTAAAGAGAATTTTTTATGCATCATTTCAAAAGAATCACATGTTTCATCAAATTATTGTTGCTACTTTTCTGAACTAGTTATAAAATTTACAACATTCCTAACAATTTCAATATAAATTTTAATTTCTTTTATACCTGATTGTACAATAATATTAATTATGTGACACATACATCTTTGGTGAAATAATTTAAAACCATTTGGTAGACTTAATCTAGTTTTAAACATTGGTACTATTGCAGTATTATTAGCTACATTATCAAAAATTATACTACCTATTTTATTTCTAATTACATATAAATCAAAAATTTTCATAATGTGTGCAAAAATTGTTTCAGCAATACGTGGATATTGAATTTTTCGAAATCCTATTAATTTTTTTTGTAAAATCTAATTTTGATCAATATAATGTGCAGTTACAGCTATATATCCATCATTAGTTCTACTCGACCAAATATTTGAAATACATACTATATATGTCATTATTGTACTCGTAACATTAATAAGTTCTAACCTAAGCATATTAAATGAATTCATAATATCTGACCTAATAGTATTTTTAGATACACGTTTATATTTTGGACAATATGTTTTACTAATATATTCATCAAAATGTTTATTATCTTTAAAACTTATTGATAAATCTTCTTAACAAATAAATTTAGCATGCAAGTCCTTAGTCATTTGAGAATCATAAATCCATGAGCTAATACTATCCTTAAGAGTAAAAGAAAGTTGGGTTTGAATAGTTTTATCTTTATTCCTATTTTCACATGTACTAATATGTCTAGTTAAATGACTTGTACCATTAAACGTTTTGCAAGAGAAATCAGTGTTATAGAAGTTGCAGAAAGCTCGTTCTTCTGAAGTGTCGTCTTTCATGGCTTTCATCATTATTATGTACTTTGACCAGATAGAAGCTCTCTTCCGAAACTTCCTCGACGGTATAGTTGAAGCTTCAGTAGTCTCTATTAACGGCGTTACTTCAACTTCAAGAAATTATTGTTGAGGATATCTGTAACTTCCAAAACTTTAAACTTGGTAGTGAATTATTGTTTGTAATTTGTGAAATATGAATTAAGTGAGAAAATTTGAGAAATTGAGATTTGAAATTGGAGTGGAAGAGTTGGGTGAAAAAAAATCAACCCAACCCAACTTCCTTAATTTATAGAAAAAAATTGACGCGATAGCTGACCATTGCATGCGACTACCGGTTGCCCATTGCACGACACTCGATCACCCGTTGCACGCCGGCCAACCATTGCGATGGAAGCTCTCTTCAACTCTTCTTCTCTTTTTCAGTTTCTTCACTTCTTCTCCTCTTCTTCACTCTTCTTCTTCCCCTCTTTGACTATTCTTTTTGAGACCTAACGTCACGACCCAACAATCGTTCCCTTCACTAGTCCCTAGTCCCACCACCCAACGACTGACGTAACACGACACAATTGACATCTCTAAAAATAACACAATGTAATGATAGCATACCATTGTTTAATACAATAAACCGAAGAATCTACTTTTCCTATTCCCAAAGTTGAAAAAAGTCCAATCAAACATAACCTATATGTTACTTGATAATGATGCCAAGGCAAATCAATTGATGCAAAGAGCAATATTTTGAAAGAGTAAATGAATTGTTATAATTAGTTAACATATAATACTTACCCCATATATAGTCAAGCTATTTTTTATTTTTTTAATTAAAGTCGAGTTTATCCTGCCCTCCTCCCTTTAGAGTGCGTTTATTCTTAGATGAATGAGCAATATCCATCGATCACTGTTGTTCAAGTGGTCATTATATCTATCATCCAGACATCATTTAAACCATTTAATTCAGTCGATCTCTCCACTTCACATTAGGTATATTTGAGTGACATCAATATAATTATCTAATGTTTCTTTTCTCTTTTCTTTTATTGTGTTGAAATATGCTTTATCTAAACCTGAATTCTTTATACTTTTATCAAAACCTGGTGTGATTTCATAATTACATCTTTTAGTACCAAACTTACCTTTAACCCTAATGGTGTTGGGGTACGTTTACAAGTACATTTACTTACATAACACAACCACTGCTGCCATCATCCATAAATACGACCTCATTATTTTTATGTTTTCTAAAGGTCATCAATCATCATCATCAACTTTAATTTCAACTTTCCACGATTATTGAAACTAATAAACAAGCGAAACCTAAAACTAAGAATAATGCAATAAACTTAATTAACCATACAATGTAAACATTTGTATAGATAAATTTGTGCATGATATGTAAAAGCTTGTGAGAAATTAAAATACTTTCCTTCAACAAAGTCACACAGCAAAATAATATCTTGATAAAAATCACGGCAATTAAGTATTCTCCCTAATGAAAATATTGGACTAAAAAGCTTAACCCTGACAAGGTTTTAATTCGGAGGATTAAGATAAAAGGTCATAAGCATGCCCTTCTCAATGAAAATAGACAGAAGAGTTGTTGAATTCTCACACCAACGCCGCTGCTACTACGGTAAATCAACGGCGACAAGACATAGCGACGACCAAAATAGAACGCACGGAGAGGCAACAAGCAGAAGGGAGAGATGGGGTTAGCCGGACTTGTCGGCCTTGGCGGCGGTGGCGGCGGCCTGCCCACGAAGGCGACCCGTCCTCCGTGCGGCGATGAGACCAACCTTCTGTCCCGGCGGAGCGTCCCGCCTGACGGTGCTGGCATGGCCGATGTGTTGGTGATTGCCACCACCATGGGGATGCTCGACGGGGTTCATGGCCACACCACGAACCTTGGGCCAGCAGTTCCTCTTGACGCGGTACTTGTGGAAGGCGTTGCCGGCCTTCAGCATCGGCTTCTCCGTCCTCCCACCGCCGGCGACCTGTCCAACCATGGCACGGCACCCACTTGGCACGATTTTCTTCGACCCGGACGGAAGCTTGATCCTGCATTTAATTGTATCACATACACAAATCAGACTGTGCTCATCCACAGAAACACGAATCCACATTTGGACGACCCTATGCTGCAAATGAAAACAACGCCACGATCGAATAGTGCGAAAGAAACGAAATCCGATTTGTTTCGGAAAACGGGAAACGGAGAAATCACTGCTTAGGCTGGTAAGATCTGCGGAATTGATCCACAAAAACAGCAGGAGACGGCAACAATATACAGGCAGACAGATCCACAGGAGAAGCGGCAAAAGATCTGACCTTGTGGTTCCGTTGTCGGGATTGTGGCTTATGACTATCGCGTAATCCCCAGAGGCCCTTGCGAAGACGCCCCGGTCCCCGACGTGGTGCTCGACGTTGCAAACGACGGCACCCTCCGGGATGGAGCGCAAGGGGAGCACGTTCCCAACCATGAGGTTGGCTTTCCTGCCGCAGTACACGAACTGACCCGTGTACATCCCCTCCGCCGCGAC
The DNA here is from genome assembly GCA_024699675.1 of Amphibolis antarctica. Taxonomy (NCBI): domain Eukaryota; kingdom Viridiplantae; phylum Streptophyta; class Magnoliopsida; order Alismatales; family Cymodoceaceae; genus Amphibolis; species Amphibolis antarctica. The sequence continues at coordinate 23,584 of JAMKPZ010000299.1, forward strand.
GAAGAGCTCCTTCTGATGCTTGTAACGGAACGGATGGCGGAAAGTGACGCGGGCGAGGGGCGCGCCGCGGCCGGGATCGTGGAGGATGTCGGTCACGACGCCCTTGAGGTACCCGTTGCGCTCGCCGAAGTCGAGGCTCCGGAAGCGGGCGGGGCCCTTGCGGTGGTGGGTGTGGGCACGGAAGACGGATCCGGCTCCCTTCCTCTGGGCGCGGATGACTCGTCCCATGCTGGCGGCGGCGGCGGCGGCGACGGCGAACGAAGGGTTTGGACGGGAGATTGCCCTAGCGATGCCGTTCGGTCATATATATACACAAGCGTTGGTGAAGATTAGGGTTACCCAAATGCACCTGCTCCTTTCTTTTAAAAAACAAAATATTTCTAAAAAATACAATAAAGAAATACATAGATAAAATTTCCGTTTTACATTTTCAATTTTAACAAAATTATATTGAATTTTAAAAAAAATTTAAAAAAATTTTCATAGTTGAAGCACTATTGTGATAATCGTTGAAACTATGATATTACAATAATGAAATAGTAATAATTTTTGAAAATCTCTATTAACTTTATTTCCTCGATTAATTTCAATTTTAATTTTAATTTTACATAAATTCTCTATATTATCATTATTATATAATTTTTTTTATAATTTTAATATCATTTGTGAATTATTATTAACTTCAATTTTTTTAATTATTAAAGTTAAAGTTATAAATAAAATTTCGTTAATAAACGATACTTTTTTTTTCTCGTTAAAACGTATAATCTTCCACCATCAAACTCTATGATTTACACACAATTTACTACTGGTGCCATTTTGAAGCAGTGAAAATGAAAAAGAAAACAAAAAGATAGGGTTGGACTTTGCATTTAATTAAACTTTGCTTATATATTGGGTTTAAAGTTAGGATTTATGGTTTAGGAAAAGTTTATGCTTATTATTAAGGTATTTGTACTTTTAGAATTACGAGGAAATAACGAAAATTTTAATTATTATTTTTTATCATTTTATATAATTTTTTTATTAATTCTAAAAATACAAATAACATCTATATATTCTAACATCAAATTTAAAAATAGAATCAATCAAATTTAAAAGATCTTTATTGATTAGATCCACCAAATTTTGATAATCATTTGAAAAAATTTCTAGATTTTTAGGTATTTATGTATTTTGAAAATTTTTAAATTTTTTGTTACTATAATTATAGATTTTTCTATCATTTTCTACTAATTAGGTCAAGAAAACTTTTACAGTTAGTAGAAATTTTATCACAACATACTTCTCTAACTTTATACGTCTTGTCTAACATTCTTCAACTATTGTTAAACTCATGGAAAATATGAAATTATATTTGAAATGTTAAAATATAAAATATTTATAATTTTTAAAAAAATTAATCTTCTGGAATTTTTGTAACGTGCCTAGACAATGTTAAAAAAAAGTCTATTTCCTAATTTTTATTTTTCAAATTTTTGATACGTACAAATAGACCCTTAAATTTGTTGAAACATGTATTTTTAACATTCGTAATGTTTTTACGTAAATACGAATCCAACGTATTATTTACTTGTAAGTTTTGTAAAGTGATAAAAGGCCAAAAATAAATTTATTTACAATTTACAGGTGTTTAGGTTATATTTGACCTTTTAGATTTTGGTATAAGTCAGGGAAATTTATAATTAAGGATGTAATCATCATATCAAATATTATTCCAAAGTAAGCTAATATTGAGATTTGTATTTTTAGAAAGTACGAGAAATAATGAGAAATAATGAGAAATACTAAATTAACTTTTTCATAATTTTTTAACATTATTCATACTTCTCAAAAGACACAAACTTTCTCTCTTGCAAATCTTGAAAAACATAAATTTTGAAACAATTTCTAGATTCTTAGGTGTGTATTTTGAAAAAAGTGAAAACATTTTAAATTTTTTTATCATTACAAGTATAAATATTTTTCACTATTTTCCACCTATTAAATCAAGAAAATTTTTGAAGTTGGTAAAAATTTTATCGTGAGATACTCTCCTAGTCTCGTGCATCATGCCTAACCTTTTTCAATATTATTAAACTCATAACTATATAGAAAATGTAAAATTATATTTGAAATATTAAAATATAAAATATTTATAATTTTTTAAAATTAATATTTTAGAATCTCTACAATGTGCATAAATAGTCTTAAATTTTTTTATTTTCTAATTTTTCTTTTCATAACTATTTGTGCGTATTACAGAAATTTTGAAAAATTTATAAATATTCTCTATTTTAACATTTAAAACATTATTTCATATTTTTTGTAAGTTTAGCGATGGTAAGAAAAGGTTAGATAAGATGTATGAGGTCTGAGTAGTGTGTTATAATAAAATTTTCATAACTACAAGAATTTTTTTAATCCAATAAGTGAAAAATATAGGAAAATTTATATTTCTAGTAATGAAAAAATTTTAACTTTTTCTACATTTTTTGAGATATATAAATACTTGAAAATCTAAAAAAATTTCTAAAAGGCACAACCCCTCTTAGTGACGAAAATTTGGAAACAAAGAAAAAATTCCAAAAGATTTAAATTTTCTAGTGTTCGGTAGCAAATGAAAAGTCTAATATAAAAGATTTAAACTTACACTTTCCCTCTTAAAAATGAAATCCCTTTACCTATTTAAATTATGTCTCTTCTGTGGCATTTGTATCTGTTATCTATCCCTTAAAATTACCTATCTACGTTAAAATTAGGTTTCGTTCACCAACAAAATAATTTTTAAGTAAATAATTTGAGATGAATGGAAGGGAAAAAATGATTTTAATAATAAAAAAATAAATTTAAAAAATAAAAATATTATCGTAAAAATATGAATATTTTTAAAAATTAAGAATAAAAAAAAAGACGATACCTAAACTTAAAACATCAAGGTGGTATAATATAGATACTAAGTTCGATCTTTTATTTTTACTATAATATTAAAATTATCAGTTTTCTGGAAGACTTTGTTCAATGGATAGAAACCGAAAAATGCGAGCCCGCCACAGAAGTCGACAGAACAGATACGTCGCTGGCACCGTTGCTCGAAGCTAGTCTGAATTCTGAAACCCTAGCGCGAAATCAACTACGATCGTCGCTTCACGGTTCCTTCCTCCTGCTCTGGAGCCCCACGCGACAACCCAAAATGTTCCCCCAACTCCGGACGTCGCATCTGGTAAAATCTTCGACGATTCTTTTGCCCTTCCTCTCCTGCTGTCGTCGTCGTTGTCCTCAAATGTCTTCAAGAAGGTTGTGTTGCTCTGATCGTGTCACGCAGAGGTGAGGAAGCATGTTCTCCATTGCCGCCATCAACGACCCCACCGAGAGCGGGGAGAAGTGGGAGGAACCCCTCGCCCCCGCCCCCACCAAAGAAGCCCAGGAGTTCCATCTCTCCCAGACTTATCACGACGGCCTCGTCAAGCTGCAGGCCGGGGACTACGCGGGCGCCCGCCAGCTCTTGGAAGCCGTTCTCGACGACCCTCTCGTGTCGTCCACCACCGCGCACGGCCACCTGCTTCAGCTGCGCTTCCTGGCGCTCAAGAATCTAGCGTCCTGCTTCCTCCAGCAGGGACCGGCGTACCACCAGAGTGCGCTCGTTCGGTACCTCCAGGCCGTGGAGATCGACGGCAATGACTCCGTCTTGTGGAATCAGCTGGGTACGCTCTCCTGTTCCATGGGGCTGTTGAGTACTTCCAGGTGGGCGTTCGAGCATGGGCTCCTGTGCAGCCCCAGCAATTGGAATTGCATGGAGAAGCTTCTCGAGGTGCTGGTCGCCATAGGGGATGAGGTTGCATGCCTCTCTATGGCCAATTTGGTGCTCAGGAACTGGCCCTCGCATTCCCGTGCATTGCACATCAAGAAGACCATCGAGGATGATGAACCAGCCGGATTCTCCCCCAGGGGCATTGACAGACTGGAACCGAAGCATGTTAGGTTGAAGTTCTTGGATAAGAGAAAAGCAGCTGATGAGGATGAGTTGGATGAAAAGAAACCATCGAAGAAAGTCAATTACAACTTAGAGATTTGTTTGAAGGCACCTACTTGGGAAGCACTTGCTGATGGGATCCTTGGCATCCTACTCCCTCCACATGACAAGGATCCTAAGCTGGGGATTGAACACAATTTTGACATTAAGGTAACCGAAAGGGTGGCCAAGATGCAGTCCAGTGTTGGAGATGAAACTAAACTGACAGCTGTCTACTGCTCTGATCCAGGAGATGCAGCAAGTAAAGATGTTGGGAGGGTTAATGATGCAAGAATAACAATAAAACTGCCTCCAATATCTGAAAACTTGAAGGATTCAGCAGGAGTTGTTGATTGTTTCTCTGAAAAATCAAGTGAATCAAAAGAAAGGGAGGGTCTTACAGAAGAAGAGCAACCTCATGAAAGACGGAGTTCACGTCTTGAAAGACTTAGAAGCCGTAAACCTGGGAAGGAAGAAATAGATTCTGTGAGCAACAAGGACCTGGCCAAAACGGTCTTTCAGTTTCTCGACCCTTTCATTCCTAATCAGACAAATAGTAATGACAATGGCAAAGGTGGGATTCAGACACGTTCACCATCTCTTGAATATAAGAGTTTAGTAACGTTCATAGATGCAGTGTCCAAAAATTATGGTGTGTACCATGTAGGCCATTTACTCTTAGAAGAGATTTCTCATAATAAATTCATCCATCAGGGAAACTTTGCTAAGTTTATGGATTTAGAAAAGCTGACAAGGCAGTGGCCACAGGACAGAACTCCATCTTGTGGCCTTTTTCTTGCAGAAATATACTATGACCATGCAATGTGCGCCACAGACAATTCCAAGCAATCAGAATTCTTATTGGAGGCTTCTTTTCATCTTTGCAAAATCATTGAATTGATGGCTCTTGATTTTGAAAGTGACTTTTCATGTGTAATGGACCATGTCAGTGATCCATGGATTTTCCAAGAGGTGTACGATGAGGGGAATAAATGTACATCACTTCTGGAGAACAAATGCAAGGGTACAGTTGCCTCTGATGTTTCTCATTTAACCCTGGAAGAAAATTCTAACCACAAGTTTGTTAGAGATTCTCTTTCAATTAATAAGCCTGAATTTTGTATTCGTTTTTTGTGGATGAGTGCTTGCTTGTCACTTTCTTCTGGTTGTGTTGCAAAGGCTATCAGAGAATTCAGTGTTTGCTTATCAGTCTTGAGAAGTCACAATGGATCTGTTAGTTCAGTTGGCTATATTCCCTTACCTCACTGCAAGATTCTGCAGTGGTTAAATGCAGACAGAATTCTGCACCAGATAAACTTACTAAAAATTGAGGAACTGTTGAAGCAAACCACAGATGAATTGATGGGGAAAGGAATGTACAGAGACTGTATGAATATGCTTGCTCCATTTCTATGTTCATCAGAAGACGTGTATCCTGAGTTGATATCCAGTGTTTCCACCAAAAAGAGGTCTACAACCACAGAATTGTTGGCATTGGATGTGCTCCTGACAGCTTGTGAAATGGCTGAGCCAATTGATATCTGCATATATTTGAACACACACAGACGGAAATTACGAGTTCTTGCTGCTGCTGCTGATATGCTTGATCCTACTCCTTCAGAGAAATATTCAAATCGTAAATTAGTGCAGAAAGCTATTGATTCAGAAGGAACTGCTGAAACTGCTAGGGAACATTGGAATCAGATCGTAGCTAAAGAAGTTAAAGAAATTTCTCGATGTGCGTCCCTAGTGAAAAACACCATTGATCAGAATAATACTTGTGATGCTTTGACAACTGCAGTGTGCATTGTTGGTGATATCCAAACCTTGCTTTTGACAGTAATGTATAATTTCTCCAGGATGGTGCTAGCACAAATGCTTTCTGGACCTGGAAGTTTGATTCAGACTGATCAGATGGAGATCCAGTGCCTTGTGGATGCAGCCATCACATTTTGCAAACTCCAGCACCTTGATCCCACAGTCTCCATCAAAAATCAAGTTGAATTAATTGCAGCAATGCATGACTTTCTTGCAGAATATGGTCTGTGCTGTGCTGGTAAAGATAGTCAAGGTAAAGAAGGGACATTTCTCAAACTAGCAATAAAGAACCTTTTTACCCTTGATGTAAAATTGAAAACAAATTTGCAGTTGAAAAGTGAAAGATCAGAAGCAAAACCAGTTGATGTATTGATGTCTATTTTGGATCATGACAAATCCTGTGCAAATCAGGCTAATTCATGTTCCATGAAGGATGTCTCAACACATGGAAAGGATTGTGAATCTCAAGAAGAAAGAACTCCCAAAGGTCTTCCCATTCATGAGGCATCAAAGAATGAGGAAGCATTAGAATCTGGGAGGGATGATGGAGAGCTGGCTCTGGATGTTGGACACAATTCTGGCTGTGATGATTCCAGTCCTGACACTCATTCTCTTGAAGTTGAAAGAGAAAAGGTGGAGCTAGGAATTGACAATGCCTTGGACCAGAGTTTTTTCTGTTTATATGGGCTAAATATAAAATCAAGTCAAGATTCTTGTGAAGATGATCTTGCCATACACAAGAATACAAATCGTGGAGATTATCAAACTAAGGAGCAATGTGCAGATGTCTTTCAGTATATTTTACCATATGCCAAGGTTTCATCTAGAGGTGGCATTGTCAAACTCAGGCAAGTGTTAAGGGCAATACATAAGCATTTTCCTCAGCCATCTGATGATATTCTCGCAGAAAATGTCATTGACAAGTTTTTAGATAATCATGATATTTGTGATGATAAACTTTATGAAGTGGCTCAAATTGCTGGAAATCAGGAAGCCATAATGGACATATTATATGGTAATGAGAGAGGTGAAATGAACAAAATGTTATCAATCACAAACTCAGGGCCATATTCGGAAGTATACAGTAACTTGTACTATCTTATGTCCCAAGCTGAGGAGATGAGTGCTACCGACAAATTTGCAGGTTTTGTGCTAAGCAAAGAAGGGGCCAAATTTGTTGAACAGAATGCAAACCTTTTCAAGTATGACTTGCTCTACAATCCCATGCATTTTGAGAGTTGGCAAAAACTTGCAAATATATTTGATGAGGAGGTAGACTTGCTTCTCAATGATGGAAGTAAGCATATAAATGTCATGGATTGGGGAAAGGATGCTAATTTATCCCAGAGAGTAGAGAGAGGTCGAAGGAGAAGTCGGCGGTGTTTACTTATGAGCCTAGCACTTGCACAAACTCCAACTCAACAAAGCCAGATTCATGAGCTTCTGGGATTGGTCTATTATGATAGCCTTCAGAATGTTGCACCCTTTTATGATCAACGAAGTACCCTACCAAGAAAGGATGAGTTATGGTCGAGATTTTGCCAAAATTCATATAAACATTTTGTGAAAGCCCTTGAACTAAGACCAGATTGGGTTCATGCCTTCTACCTTGGAAAGCTCTGTGAAAAGCTGGGATATTCCTCTGATAAATCATTTTCATATTACAACAAAGCCATGATCCTGAATCCTTCCTCTGTTGATTCATACTATAGGATGCATGCCTCCCGGTTGAAATTGCTATATAATAGCAAAGGGGATGTGGAATCCCTTAGAATTGCTGCTTTGCATTCCTTTAACCCGTCAACAAAACAGTTGATTTGTGATCTTTTCAATTGGACAAACCAGAGCCTTCATCAGCCGTATGTGGAACTACTAGATGGTGACATTGCTGATGTTTCCGTGAAAAGGAAAATGGTATTTGAGCCACAACATTTGGACAAGGCATGGCACTTACTTTTCAATGACTGTATTGCAGCCCTTGAAGTTTGTGTTGAAGGAGAACTTAAACATTATCACAAAGCTAGGTACATGCTAGCACAGGGAATATACAAAAGGGGTGATAGTGGGCATTTGCAACGGGCAAAGGACGAACTTTCTTTCTGCTTCAGGTCATCTAGAGCCTGTTTCACAATCAACATGTGGGAGATTGATGGGTTGGTGAGAAAAGGAAAGCGGAGAACTCCAGGCGCTAGTGGAAGTAGGAGAACTCTGGAGGTCAGCTTACCTGAGAGCTCTAGAAAATTTATAACATGCATCCGTAAATATATCTTGTTTTATTTGAACCTTCTGGAGAAGTCAAGGGACCTGTGTACCCTTGAACGAGCTTATGCATATCTACGTACAGATAGGAGGTTTTCCTTGTGCCTTGCTGATATTGTTCAAGTGGCTCTTGGGAGATACATTAAAACACTAACTTTGTCAATTTGTGATTATGAAACTGTGAACTATTCTGATTCTTCCACATCTCTTGAGCATCTTTTGGAGAAAATGTTTCACATATTACTGGACCATGTGAATTTATGGGGTGAAATAATCAGTTTACCAGAGGTGAGGTGCCCAGAGTTGTCTGAAACGAGGCTATATGGATTCACACACAATTATATTTATTTACTTGAAGGTGATACGAAAGTTGATGTACTTGAAGGAATAAATGAGAAAATTCGTAAACGATTCAAAAACCCAAAATTGGCTAATGTGAACTCTACTAGAATGTGCAAGCATGCAGCACTTTCTTGGTGTCGGTCAATTATTGTTATGTTGGCTTCAATTACACCGGTGCCTCACATTGAAAATGAAATTCCCAGTACTTCTGTTGAAGATGGTTCAGAATCTGGATCGTTTCTCTTTGTTGATGTGCAAACTAATGACCTATACGATTTGCCATCAGAAAGCATCTATCACCCAAAGGATTTGGAAAGGAAATGGTGCCAAGCATTGCTGAAAATTAATAACGTTTGTATAAGGAAAACTTTGGAAAGAAACATGGAGATGGCTCATATTTTACTGCGAAGTGCTTACAACTTTTACAAGGAAAGCTCTTGTGGAGCATTTCCTTCTGGTATAAACTTGTATGTGGCATCATCGAACATTCTTGTTGAAGAACTGTGGCAACCTGGTAATAGTGGTGTTGAGATCCTGGATCTAAGCATCCCCAGGAAGCTTCTTTTGTGGGCCTATTCACTGGTTTATGGTCACTATTCGAACATTCTTGCTGTTGTGAAATATTGTGAGGAAAATGCAAAGTCAAGGTTTAAAAGAAGTAGTGGTACATCAACTGCTTTGTCACAGTCAACAGGATCTACTTATTCTCCTCAGACAGGTGGGAAAGAGAAAAATACACCTTCAGAAAAGTTTGGAGTTGAGGAAAATTTGCCAATTGTTCATGACACTGCTTTTAGTAGTTCTGATGAAACTGCCAAACCTCTTCTAGTTGCTTCAAAACTTCCATCCTGTGTCACGGAAGCAGAGAATTCTCAAAGGATGGATTAAAGTGAACAATGATGCTGTTTGACTTTCCTTTTGAACTGTGTTGGCAACCGACCAAATTCTTTAGCTATAATGGTGCAGCATGTGGAACAATAACGGCTTAAATTGCCGTTATTTTTTTCTTTCCACCATCATTATTTTGCAAAGATGAAGGTATTGTTTTTTATTATTTTGGTTGAGGGTTAGCGTACATGATTTTTTTTTGTTAAATGATATGAGCCTTTTCCCAACTAAAGATCTCTGTTATTGCCCCTCTCTTTGATTTTTAGGTTTTCTTGGATGTGTTATCCTATATTTCAGTTGCCGTGTTTCACCATGTTGTATTATTATAGCCTAAATTTACAGTTTTACCAAAAAGGACAACTAAATATGAAATATGTATTAGAGAGATGTTGGAAAGACTATAAAAAACCATTAGATAAAAAAAACCGACTACAGGTAGTGTCGTTATAATTGTAACTAGAAAGTGGAAATTAAAGGATGAGAAACTAATTTTATTGCTGCTAAATTTAACTCATTGGTAAATGTGATTGGTACCCTGATAAGGAAATTGCTGCCACAATGAATAAAATAGTTATTTGTATTTTGAGGGAGTGTGTTCATATAATGGCTGTTTAGAATGTTTCCAGCACTTTTCTATTATTGATTACAACGGCAAGAATTACTTTTGAACAGTAAGAAAAGCTTCAGAAGCATCATGGTAATGCAATTAATTAGCAGAAAATGAAATGTTTGTAGCATATTTTGCAATGCTATTAATACACGGTATGTTTCTTTCAGAATTTGTATTTCAGAATGCATAACCCAACTTTCTTCTTTAAGTTTACCTTGGATATTCATGAAAAAATTGATCCTTCCCCATATATTACTTTAGAAAAAATTCCTGCAATATGATGTTTTCCAATTTATTGGTGAAGTATTTCTTGTGAGACTGGTAGAAACTGATATCCATTTCCCATTGATAGATGAATTATCTAGCAAGAAAAATATAGTGTTTGGTCTTGTCTCTAGCTAGAGCGTTATAGGTGATGCCAAGCTTTGTAGCAATGTTGGAGCTCTTGAGTTGACCTTAGAATCTTGTACTTTCAAGGTATATCGGTTGGTCTTGTCTATAACTTGACTGTTAAGTGATGCCAAGGCTCGAAGCAAAGTTGGTGGAATGAGGTAAATATTAAATGGAGTTAACTCCAGAAACAGGTAGTGTGTAACTTGTTTTTATTGTGAAACCATATTCTTCTCTGTGTCTACGTTGTATTATAAATGCCATTTATTTTGGTCTTGAATCTGAGATTAATGCAATATGTTTCTTTGCATTTTTGTATGCAGCACGGAATAAAATTTGATTCAGTCCATTGCAATCTGCAACTTTTGAATGTTAGAGTCTCTCAGTTAAGTTCTGGAAACGTTTTTCTGTTTTTTTTTTTTTTTTTACTTTTTTTCCAATTTTCTTTTTACATTTCCAGAATTTAAATATTTTCATGTTTTGGTTATCCCTAAGAATTTTCATGTTGTAAATTTCTTTTATTTAATGTAATAGTGGCTGTTACTATTGCAGATATATTGGCATGAGACTATCTGAAAAACACTTCTTTCATTGGATAAAATTTTCAAGAAGTAACCTATTAGTTGAGAAGTGAAATCTTTTCATAGATTTTGTCATTCCATATCCAATGGAAAATAGAAATCATTGCTCAAGCCTTAGATGTGTCAATTGGGCCGTACTCAATTGGGTCGGCTCGATCCAACACGATCAAACTATACCATTGACCGATACAACACAGTTTGATAGACTGTAGTTGGGTTGCATTTCTGTGTTTTTGTGCAAGCATGACACGACATGACTCACTCTCGACATGTGGGTCAGTACAAAACGATACAAAAATAATTTTGTAATTTTTTAAAATTTTGTTCACTTGTATACATTGTATATAGCTTAGTGTTTTAAGTTTGTCAATAAGTAATGCATGATTATAAGTTTGTACAATTAACCATCTTTTAGAAATAAGGAAAAAATAAGATAGAAAAATGTTTAATATTTTATTGTCAATCTTAAACTAATTGTATTTTTCTTGTGTGAGTATTGATGTTGTAGTAGTGTTATTCCATTGTAGTTGTATTCTTCATGAGATTTAAGATTTGTGGAATACCTCAAGTAACAATCTACACTAGATCTCTTTTTGTTGGATGATTGATGAAAGTATTTGTAGAAGCATATTTATGTAAGTTTCTTAGTATGTGTGGGTGTTTGCAAAAAAGAAGAAGAAAAAAGAAGAAGAAAGACTGAGTTTAATGATGTCAATACCAAAATAGTGTGTGTACCTATTAAAGTGTGGTCAATTACAATTTGATAATTTTTATTGTTTGCACAACATTTATACTAACTTTTAGTTCTGTTTGTTATGTATCTTCTTATTTATCTTGTTATAATTTATTTATGTATGAGACATTTGAAAGTTGAATACTCCAGCTTGAGGGGTGTATTAAAGTTTAGGAATAAATGAATAAATCCTTATATGGATCTGAGTAATGTTGTAAGTGGGTTTAATTCTACATTGTTTATGATATATTTGTTGTTTCTATGTAGCATTTATATATAGAGGCTTTGTTCCTTATGAATAGATACAACTTCTATCCCATTTCTTGTGTTTCAACAAGATTAATATATCATCGAAAAATTTGGACAAAACAAGGATTGGTTAGCCCAAATGGTATGAGAAGATTCGTAGGGGCATTCATGAGTTTGAAATTCTATCTTCTTTATATCGTCTTCCTATACCCTTGTTTGGTGATAGTCACACACAAGTACAATTTTGAGAAGATTTAGCACCATGTAGTTCACCTATCACAAGGATTGGATGGTCTTTGATAGTCATTTGGTTTAGTGCTCTGTAATCGACACATATAAACCTTGTTCTATCACCCTTGCAAACAAACATTGTTGGTGGATTGAAGAAACTTGTGTTGTGGTGAATAATGTATGAAGTTTTAATTCTATTACTACAAGTGTACGGTGTCGTTAGAAGTAACACTAGTGAATATGGGTTGTATTCCATAAGGAGTTGTGAATTGAAATAAAATTTTCGTAACAAATAAAATAAAATAAAATAAAATGATCATGAATGCACCTAAACTTTCAAAAAAATTCCTGCACAAAAATGCACTTCAAAACCACTCCATTTAGCTGCTATTCAACATTCCAGACCATGGAAAGAGAATATTGTAGCCAAGGAAATTATTTCTGCAGCCACAAATGCACAATACCCACTACCGAGTTGTAGCCACATGATAACTCAGTTCTTAAATTCTGTTTCCCTAACATCTTCCTTGCAGCTCTCAGATTCAATAAATGAACAGTGGATAAAGCTCATTGTTCGCCCTTTCTATCTTTTTTGAACTTTATTTGTTACCATGTGGGGCAGTTTAATATCCCTGTAGTATCTGAGTTGGTTGCTTTTAGAGCACTTCTTTTTTCGATGCCTGTGGTTCATCCCACTACTCAGGATTCGGTTATCTGGTCGCTATCTCCTTGTGGCAACTACACGGTCAATTCTTTCTACAGACTTCTTATTGATGGAGGCACCTTTTTCAAATATTGCAAGTTTATTTGGAAAGCTTTTGTGCCTCCTAAAATTAAGATGCTTGCTTGGTTCGTCTTACATGACCGAATCTTTTCTAAATCCAACTTTTCTCATAGGGGCTGGTTTGGCAACTCCATTTGTTTATTTTTGCAATGTCTCTGTTGAAACTTATAAACATCTTTTTGTAGGTTGTGGTTTGGCTTTTCGATTTTGGAACTTCTTACTGATTAATCCACTGGACCCATTGGACGAGAATTTTCTCTTTTGTACATTTGAATTTTGAATTAATCTCAAATTTAACTTTCGTAAGAAGCTTTGGTTTGCTTTCCTTTTTACCTTTTTTTGGTATATTTGAAAGGTTAAAATCATCTTTCTTTTTGGGATAGCATGAGAATATCATCTCAATTCTCTCTAAAATTATTCACCTTACTCGTTTCTGATTTCTGCCTTTTTCAGGTGGTAGTCCAAACCACTTTGACGAAGTCCAATCTAAACGAGATTTGAAGCTAACATCGTTGCTAAAGAGACTCCAGGGATTCTTGTTCCTAGACAGATGTAGTTGAGGGGTATAACTAACTTTTTGTTTCCTCCATTTTGGTTGCCTTTTGAGTTCTTTTGTGTGATATTGAATTTTGTTACTCTCTGTGTTTTGTTTAGGATTGGTATACCTTTGTTCAACTTTCTTTCTGTACAAACTACTTCCTTTAATATGATATCTTCTAATTGCCAAAAAAAAAAAGTTGCAGCCACATGAATGTGCAAACACTGCAGCCAAACGCCCAAAGTTATGCAGCCGAATACACAAATTTTTGCAGCAGAAAATTCCATACAAAAGGCTGCAGCCACAAAACACGAAAATAAAACAACACAGCTCAAAAACCGCAATCAATCAGCACAAAGAAAACTGCAACAGCAATTGCCTGGTATGTAGCAAGGGAACTCAAAATCTGCTACACAAAGTCTGAACAATAGCCTGCATTATTTGAAACATTAACTACAAAGACTCTGCATCAACAACTACAAAAATCATGGTAGTAAGAGTCCTTTGATCATGGCTACCCTTATGGTTTCAATTTGGGGTTCTTCCTTAGGCTATTGCATGTAGTGAGATATCATGGTAGAAACCACCTTATTGTCATCCCCTTGGACGGCCATCTCATCTCGACCTTTCATCTCCATTTCTCTAGCATCAATCTCTATATGCATGCAGGAGCAAGGATTTCCACAATGGTGTTTCAATCTCTATGCAAGATCCTTCTCCTTTCACTTTTTTGCCTCATTCTCTATGAAGGTGCTGTGTTGTGGCTGTGGTCTGGATCTGGTTGAAAACCCCTGTTGGTGGTCACCTTCTCTTGGAGATGAGCTTGCCTTAAGGTTGTGGCCAAGGAATGTGGTTTCATAGCTTGAACCTCCTAATGGTGAGGACTTGGTCATGAACTTGAGAGGTGTTCAAACTTGGATTGATGCTTCTGAAACACAACAAACTCCTCCCAAGTAACCTTCCCTTGGCTCAAACAAATCAGTGGAACTAGCTATTTGAGAGCATCATCTTCAAGATGGAGGGATGCAGCCGGTAACTTTTGGTTGTGCTCAATACTTTTGACGAATGGGATAAAATTTAAAATACGCTATTCACCCCTCTTTTAATGGCTTGAATCGATCCTTTCGATGGTACGTGAGAGATTGGGTTTGGCCTGTATATATTACCATCAGCTAGGGTTGTCCCCTTCATATATTGTATGGCAGAAAATTGAGCTTCAAGGCATGAGTGTTGATGGTGTTCTCTCCTTGAGCATTATTTGGGGATCCTGGAAGAGCTGTTAATGGTCGTTGAATAGATCTCTTGCCAATCAACATGTGTTGGTTGATATTGCTGCAAGAGGCACCCTTGCTTCCCTTCGAATATCACCTATAGCAACTCCATTTGATCCAGAACGTGTCCAATAGTGGTGGGTAAGATTGGTGCGTTGGGTTTTGCATTCCATGGCTTTGATACCAAGTGAATAGGTTCTGCTAGAGAAGCAATCATGACAGCAAGAGGAAAATGAAAGTGAGGAAGGGGAGGAATAACTTAAGAAAATAGAGGAATCTCCGATGGTAGTTGAATCATCTGCTTTGCCGGCAGTTACTGTTGAACTGGGGAACCGTTAGGTTGATTGTGAAGAAGAGGTTCAATGAAGTAAGATTAAAGTTAGAATATATTTTACTTTTTGGTGGCTTAATCTCCATTGTTATGCTGAAATGTTAACTGTATGAAATCTTTTGGAACATTTCATAGTTAATTTGGTTGTTTTGTATCAACTTTAAGCCTATTAAAAGTCTGTTATATTAATGCATTACCATCTTTCAAAAAAAACGTAGGAAAAGAGAGGAGAGAAGGAAGCATAAGTGAGTAGGAGGGATAGCTCAAGAGGACGGGGTAAGACAGTTGCATGCTGTTGTTTACACTTACTTCCTCTATTTCATTTGCAAGCTTAAATGGCAAAATCATAAGATTTAGGTCATCCATCTAGGTACATTCCAGTGATTCATTACACTTGTGCATGAAACAACCTATTAGAATTACCAAACTCTACTGCAAATAACATTGTCTTCTACACATGTTGCTGTTATCCAAGGCTGCTGTAGTTGCTTTGTCAAGTGCTGCCATGACCAACCGTGGTGTGCTTCAGAGTCCTTCCTGCTGCTTGCTTTAGTGTTGGCAGGGTTGGTCCATATAAATCAGTGTGCTATAAAATAGAGAAAAACATTAAGTGTAAATGTTGGAGGAATATTTAGGTGTATTAGGCAATATATTGTGTAAAATTAGAAATTTGTTACATAGCATATGAGGGGAATAATATTCCAATTAAAGAGGAAGGTATTGTTTATTCAAATATTAGAGAACTGGTAAAGAAGTGGTATGCAGCTTTGATATTACTTAAGGCTAAATCAGACTCTTTATATGTATGTATGTCTGTGTGTGGTTAACCACACTTAAACAGGCCTCTCTCAATATATACAACAGATGCATCTTAAATTAATTTAGCTTGATCTGACAATCTATCATTTTTAATTAACCTGTGAGAACTTTTGAATTTGCAGATCTAAATGTTTACTTGGCCAAGGAATTTAAATGCTTATATTTTATTTATTCTGAATTCAATCGGCAAGGCTTGGTTATTTTCTTGTGTAGCTTTACATGTCCATTTGGGCAGCAAGCTTGTGTGTTTTACATTTGGTTTGAATTTACTTGAACTTGTTTGTTTTATCATGTACAGCTACACGTTCATCTCATATAATCTTAGAACACCTACTTATGCCACATTTGGTCTAAAAATTCATTGGGTATGACTTGTTATCTTCTTAGGAAAAATTTCCATGTGAACCATGAATATGTAATTTATTTTTAGGAAAAAACATTGACCTTGTGTTTCGTATTTGTTGGATACAGAGCAATAACCTGCTCTTCATCTCTTCAACTTGTCAAACTGAAGAGACTTGATGTCGTCGGCCTACGTATGGTAATTGCTGGAAATGCATCAGCTTTCTGATAGAAAGAATCCAAAATGTTTTATGGTAACAAGTAAAGAAATTAAGATTTTGTTTGACAAAATATACATGTTAGTTGAATCAAGATTTTACTTTTTTTTAAAACCGACATGATTTACAAGGTGAGAAAATCTTTTTCTATTTTTCTCTTTGATAAGTAAAGTGAAAAAATCTACTTTTATTACATTATTTGTTAAAAAATATATTTTATACCATAAAAACTCTTATAAAACCTTGTTTTCAGACGAAACTCAAGATGAGACTATCAACATCTGGTGGCATTAATAATCGGATCATATATAGTCGTCAGTTATCATGTAATGGATGGACATCCGTCCGGTTCAAAGTTCTGAAACCATAGAAAAAGGATTTGCCAGAGCAGCAAAGGTTGAGCACGTACCATTTTGCATCTTGGGTGTTCATAAGTTGGCATGGAAAGAAAGCTGGAGAGTTGTCAAATATGGCATTGCAAGCGATCCATCTGCCTAGTCCTCTTGCAGTTTCACAAATTTGCTATACATGGACATGCAGTTTCATTACCAATTCATCACACCCAACTGGCGATTGCTCTTTCCATACCATGCATTTTGATCTTCTCTCTCCAAACGTCTGCCTCTCATGCATGGATTCAGGATTCTCTTCTGAATTGTGGGAAAGAAGAACTTGACTACAGGTACAAAAGAAGAAGAAGAAGAAGAAGAAGAAGAAGAAGAAGAGGAGTAGGAGGAGGAGCGGCATGTTGAGATTGAGCAACAGCCTGATCAGTGTCCTGAACGTGCTAGGGATCCTGATCTCCCTACCCATCATCGCCGTGGGAATACTCTTCAGCCTCGCTTCTGCCACGGATTGTGAGAGGTTCCTCCGCGTTCCCTTCTTCTTCCTCGGCGTCATCCTCCTGGCCGTCTCCCTCGTGGGGTTGGTGGGTGCTTGCTGCCGCTCCACCCTCCTCCTCCGCGCCTACCTCCTCGCCACGTCCACGCTCGTGCTCGCCCTCCTTGCCCTCACCGTGCTCGCGTTCGTCCTGACGGGCGGTGGGGCCGGGAGGATGGGGGCGGACGGGGGGCGGCAGTTCCTCGACCACAGGCTCGCGGACCAATCTGGTCGGCTGCGGGAGTGGGCCAGCAAGGAGGAGAACTGGGCGAAGGTGAGAAGCTGCCTCAAGGAAGCCATGGTGTGCGGCGGCGCCGGCATGCCCAACCCTAACCCCAAACCCGCCCATTTCTTCAACCGACATCTCTCCGCCGTACAGGTCGGTGCAGGCACAGTGCCATGGCCCATGACCTTTATTTATACCTCAGTTTTATTTGAAAATTACTTTTTAAATTTTAATTTCAATTTTACGTATATTTTTACGTATTATTATTATCATATTAATTATTATACAGTTTTAATTTTATTTATTTTATAACTTTCAATTTTAACTTTATCTAACTTTTAAAATTAATTAAAACTCTTCCTAAAATATACCTCTCATCTCCTTTCCTTTACAAAGGTAGCTAGTTGTACATTTTTGGAGCTTGAAGATGTTGCATGATGATTTCATGGTAAAATTTTACCAAAGATGTAGGTAGGAGATCAACTTGAAGGAGTGGAATTACCATTGGGTAAGATGAACCTAGTTGATGTTGATAAGTAACTTCTTAACGATGAAATCAAAGATAGAAATGTAATCAATTTTTACATGAAAAATCTTTCAAAGACACTATAAACAACACTACAAACAAGCTAGGGGCAAACAGATTACTTAATATGGCTATCTGCGTTTCAAAAATTCCTATTGTTACTATGCTTCTCCAAAAATCACAAGACTTGACAAGAATGAAGTTCCATGAGTCTTTAATCCACTAAATTTTTTTAGCTTAAACGAATTTTGTTTCACCCTTCAAACTAAACTTCTCCCAAGAGCGTGTATTGTAAATCTGCATAGATGAAATTTTTTTGAAACCCTCTTTGAGTCTAACTCTCTAATGCTCTTATCTTTGATCCAAATATCTAATCTGAAGAGTATTATGTAGTGATCTCACTGTTAAGATTTTAGTTCAATCTAACACCAACTGTTGCTTTGATTGGCTTTATGATCAAGGTGGTGTAGTAACAAAAGAGAAGGACAAAAATAATCACAACTTCTCTTATATAAATAGGGTGTATCATTATAACATAACCTCTCACTATATATATATATATAAGTGTTGGAATAGAGTTAAAACATCATTGAAATTTCGGTTGCACCATCCATATTCTGATTGCACCATCCAGATTCTGGTTGCATCATCATTAGATTTGGATTCCAAAAGTCAATCTCTATGTGGAGGGAAATTCAACAATTACTGCATTGTTGAATCGGCACCATCGGTGGATTGAGGTTCAAATTTGCCTAAGGATTTTTCACATTTCTAGGTTGAGGCACTCTTCTTCTCCATCTTTGGGTTGGATGAACTAGCATCAATTATTTCCCCTTTCTTTGTGGTATACAACATCTTCCACATCCATCACCTTAGCTCTAGGAATTTTTCTTCTGATATGTTATGAGGGTAATGTCTATCGTTGCTTGTCCCTCATTGTGGCTTCTCTTGCCATTTTTAAGTAAAATGGAGTATGTGATTTCTACCAATATACACAAAAACTTTATTTATTTGATCAACTTCAACTCTACCTTTAGTTTTAAATAAACTCCTATACATCATTGTTATCATCTCACAAATTTTTCATAAATAAACTTTTATCTTACAATTTATTATACAATTTTGATATTATTTATAAAATTACTTTTAATTTTAACTTTCCACGATAGTTAGAATTGAAATTAATTACATTTGTATGGAGTATTCTAATTGTGCTCATTTCTACAAAAGATAAACAGGGCCTCCCATCCTAACCATTCGTCTGAAAAGAAAAATCTCTTTCCATTTCTTTTCAGACGAAGTAATTGTTAATAATCAAATATATGTATATATACATAAAAGTAAAAGTGTTAATGTTGATAAGTGTACAATAATTTTTACCGCTGGTGTTTGTGATGAACGACAATTTGTCATGTTTTCTTACGTAAATTTCACGTGCATGCACCTCTTGTAAGTTGTACGCGTGAATTAAACTTTATATATAGTTCATTTTTAGTATGGGTACTAGAAGATCTTACGGTAGAAATTAAATGATCTCACACGTTCCAAACGCCACCTCACCGCAGTCCCGCTGTTGCAAGCCTCCCACCCACTGCGGCTGCGCATCCCACAACGCGACGTATCGGACGGTCCTCAAGTCAGGAGGAGTTGCTTCGCCGGCCGACGGCGACTGCAGCAGATGGAGCAACGACGGAGGTCTCCTGTGCTACAATTGCGCGTCGTGCAAAGCAAGCGTCATGGCGAGCCTCGGCGTCCAGTGGAAGAAGCTGGCCATCCTCAACCTCGCCCTCATCGCCTTCCTTGCTGGCGTCTGCACCCTTGCCTGTTGCGCCCTCCGCAACAATCGAACCCACAGGCACCAACACTACAAAGGTTATTATAATTATCATCGTTAATTGCGCCAAGTTGATGATATGGTGCGTGGGACGTGTTCCGTGTGTAATGTGCGTTGTCTCCAATGTACCTGCATTTACGGAAGAATATTCTCTCGACTGACAGACTTCATACATCATCATCATCATCATCATCATCATCATCATCATCATCATCATCATCATCATCATCATCATCATCATCATCATCATCATCATCATCATCATCATCACCATTGTACTTTTCAACTTACTTGTCACACACCTTGTGTGTTGAAATAGTCTCGTCTGCCAATATAATAAATGAGAAATACCTTTCATTCGTAACCAATTAGATTAATTTGTATTCTTTGAAAAAAAATCTTACATCAAAAATAACGAATGAAATTAAAATTTTTATCACTTGTGAATATTTTTACTAGTCAATTAATTTTAACATGATAAAACTTATATAATATTAAAATCAATTCATACACATTTACGTAAAATACTTTAATAAAAAACTCTCAAACATAAAAATGTATTAAAAAAAATAATCTTACATTAAAAATAATAAGTGAAACAAAAACTTTTATCATTTGTGAACTTTTTTTCACATGTCAATTGATTTCAATAAAATAAAATCTACGTAATATAAGAATTGATCTTTACACATTACAAGTAATACATTTTATAACATATTCTATGAAAAACTAACAAATACAAGAGCATGTTAATGAAATAACCTCACATCAAAAATAATAAATGAAACTAAAATTTTTATATTACATGTGAACATTTTCCTATTAACCAATTAATTTTAGTAAAATAAAATCTACAAATATTAAAGCAAGGTTATTTGATATTCTAATCTTGGTGAAAATGCACACCATTAGATGATATCAAATGGTCGACACAGGAACCTGACAGGTATACCCAACTCATTTCTAATGAGATGATGGGCCACTTCTACAATAAGGTACGTTATAAGTAAACACATCAAGATCACAAGTATCACAACGAGAACACAAGCGACAACATAATCGAAAGTGAGCACGCCAAGATCACAAATGACTAAAACGATGCTACAATTGATGACGACCAAGTGAAAAGGAAGCATTGCAGCAATCAAACTTAAATGTGTTAATGATGCTACTGATTTTTGATTTGGGTCACAAAACATTCAAAGCGTGTATTGAAGAAGGCTTCCACTGCAATCAACATCCTCAAAATATGGCTGCCCAATGTTAGAAAAGGAAATGTCCATGGCATTCGGCAAGAAAGCATTTTAAAGGAGGAGATGAAAAACAAGATTTAAGAGTAATTTCTTCCAAAATTGTTGCAATAAAATGCAAATAAACTTCAAAACACCATGTAAAATTTAAAATAAAAGGACAAGTACCTTTTGCAATTCTTGTCACATGAGAACTAGCGAAATAATTGATACATCGCTCTGAGATCCCTGCAGTGGATACACGTCCACGGAATGAGAGGAGGATCCAAGCAACATGAATGCACCCATCGGTTGCTGCAGATGTGACAACTCAATAGAAGATCTTCGGGCTCGTGGTTTTGGCACTCGGAACAAACGGATGCCATAGGCTGAATAATTAAATTCAAAGAGAACAAAATGTAAGATTGTCTGGTTGTATATATGTTTCAGACTTTTATATGTTCAGAGCGTAGGGCAGACAGCATATATTTTCAAAATCATGCACATATTTTCTTAAGAGGAAAAATACAGTTCACTTGCTCAAATTGCATGATGTGTCCCACCTGCCCAAAAAGATGGTTGGTCCTATGGTAAAATTCAAAAGGAACAAAAAGGGTTTCTCTATACTTGGATAGATTTTTGCAACTCTTCTTTCTCCTTTTTGCCTTGAGTTGGACTCCTCTTTTTGTTCTTGGGGCCGATCTTGGCCCATTGTCCTTGGTTTGGAGTTTCCACTTTTTTGAGGGTTTTGGCCTAATCCTTTTTGCAGGCGACCTCGGCCTAATGAATAATATTTTGAGATTTTTTTTTTTAAAAAAAAGGAAAAAGTCTTGCAGAAAATCTGGTATCCTAAATATCAAATCATGCCGAAGCACAGCTCCAAAAAGTACTCACCATGAAATCAGTGTTTTGGTCTTCACCAGCTGGAAGAACAAATACTTCTTTACTTGATTCAGGTACAGGAATAGTCTGTGAGAAGATCTTTTGATCAGAAGAGGCATCCCCCTCCACTCTTGTTATGCTGGTGAAACTGACCTTGCAAAGTGGACAGGTTGGAACCTTTTTCTTAGAAGCCTGTAACAGCCACCAGTGGATTATGAGAGAAATTTCCATCTAAAAGATTTCCCGGAGAAATATAGAGATGCATTATCTTAACTATCTAGTTTTTGCAGTGAGTTGCATCCATTCGTTGGAGCAAAATATTTCAACATGAAACCAGCAAATAAACATCTATCGAATAAATTGTAAGGAATATTTTTGTTCTGACAAAAATCTCAAGAAATATCTAATGCACCATAAAATATACTAGATAGAAACTGACAATAGGAAACATGCATGCAAAGAACAACTGAAGTTTCTTTTGTACCATTGTATGACTATATCAATATTAAAGAATACAAAAAAAATTAAAGAATACAAAAAAAATTAAAGAATACTCAGAACTTCTCTTGCTGATGAGATGCTTGCAAGTTCAAAAAAAGTGACCAAGTATGATGGTGCAAGAAAAAGATAAACTCCCATAATTGTGTGACAGGGATTTGAAGCGAAGGAAAGGAGGGACTCAGTAGAATGTCAACACGTGCTATTAACCTTCTTCCATCCATTTGCAAGACATAAATGGTGAAAGTGAAAGAGCAGCTTGTTGAAATGCAAACATTCAATTCAAAATCAAATTGGCTGAGTCCATGTTTTATTTGCTAATTAGTGCATGCGAGAGTATTCATTACAACACAACTACATTGTTGAAATGCAGTTAGTATTTAAATTCTTTTATTGAAAATCAAAATAGGAGAAAAACTCTTGTCAATGAAAGTGGTTACTTACTCGGGAATAAAGTTGTTTATAATTGCTTTTAAAATATGAAAGGACAGTGATTTTATTAGTCATCAAATTACGTTCTTGTCCTTCTTTATGTTATTCATAGTCCATGAATTTATTATGACACTAAGACAATAGATTGCAACTCAATTCTTACGCAAGAACCACAAAACAAACTAGCATGTGTAGAAACAGTAGTTATGCAGATGCTGCATGGAAGAATGCCTAGCATACAAAAGTGAAGCACATAGAGCATGAAGTGATTTTCACTGAGAGAAGAAACAGTAATAGTTTCATCAGCTGTTTTGCATTTTCTGCTTCCACGTAGAAGTATGGAAGTGCTTTACCCAAGTCAAACCGACCATTTGTCCATAAATGGAAGCATCTCCACATAGAATTTAAGTGGTTCCAAACAGTGTATTGGCAAGCCAATATTTGTCGAAATGAAAGAGTGATGAAATCATGATTTTGATACAAAGCAAGATTCATATGATACAATGAATTCTGGCAGTGTTAGAAGAACTATGTTAAGCTGCATCGAAAAATGCAAGTATTGGTTGTACCATAGTCTGTAGGTTAACTCTGAAAAACTGATACCTGGTTAGGATAGGCATATTCAGGGAGATGATCTGTAGTCAAACTTACAAAAGCACCTACCTAGGTACTACCTATGCACGGAAGTCAGCATGAACATAAATAAGTTTGCATGTATCTCCACAACAACGTAGAAGCACTGAAGTGATTTTTCCAAGTCAAATTAACCATTTAATACAGAGTAGAAACATCTCTGCAACACCACAATATCTTTAGCCATATGCTAATTTTTCAGAATTTTACTTCATATTTAGAAATCTCATTGTATTATTTTCTGTAATCTTGTTATATTTTAATATATTACAACTTTTTATGTTGAGTTTACAATAGACATGGTAGTAATATACAAATATACAATGACAAAATGCATGGGGAAAATCAACTTTTAATTGCTCATCCAAAATGTCTCACCTTGACCATATTTTAACCATAGTGAAATATAGATGTTTATTAAGATTTTTCTGAATATTTTAAATCATGCAATATGCTTCAGATATTAGCACGTTTAGTTTCCACCTGTAGGGAGGTTTCCATATCATATTCCAAAAACTGAATGGAAGTATTCTAAGGAGTGCAATACCTAAAATGAAGTTACTTTCAGGCGTTATCATCTGGCATTTGTGATCTGAGAAAAAAACAGAAATCACCAGATTTTGAATGCTTAATATAAAAATTACTTGATAAGTTGTCTTTCCGTCATCTCTGTCACTAACATACCCTGAGTCTATAAAACTTTCAACTTGCAAGTGCCCATGTTTTCCATATACAAGCCCTTTTCCCAATGTACTTTTGATATAAGTAAGTACTTTGAGCGCTCCCTGCCAATAGACTTTTCTAGGGTTCTACGTAAACTAACTACATACATGATCTTGCCAGTGACAGTGAGATATAATAATTTCTCAGTAAGTCATTTATACATTTCTGCATCACACATCAACATAGATGACATATCCCAAAAGGGAGGGGTTCTATTCCATAGGTGTGTACTCTAGTTTGTAACCTATAAATCTAGCTTGATGCAATAATTCTAAGGCATACTTCCGTTGTTATAGAGAAAATTGATTTCTATCATATGCAAATTCAATTCCCAAAAATATTTGGGTTTTCTTAGATCTTTGATAACAAAATATTTCTTCAGATATACCTTAGTGTGACTGATGGCAGTGGCATCACTTCCTGTAAGCCAAAGGTGACAATGATATACCTACAAAGGCTGTGAAGATGATGCCACTCTAGATACATCAAAGGTGGCAGTAACACTTGGTGAGTTAGGGCAAACTAAAGGAGTAGGAGCAGGTAGAGAAACACAATCAAGAGGTGGGGAAGTATCCTCATCTTAAGAAGGAGATCCAAAGTAAGATTGGTTTTCAAAGAATGTGACATCCACTGAAACATACTACCAAGTTAGAGGATGATAAATACGATATCCCATTTGATTTTTGAGATAGCCAGCAAAAACACATTTAATGGATATGGGAGACAACTTATCAAGCCTAGGTGAAAAGTCTTGAGCAAAAGCCACATAACCGAACATTCTAGGAGGCAAAGGGAAAATATTAGAATCTAGAAATGGGCAAGACATAAGAATCAAAGGAGTGGAAAAATTCTATTTATAAGAAATGATACACAAAGAATAGCATCTGCCCATATATACTTTTTTTAAAAATATGCCTCTATTATTATTCATCAAGCCAAAACTCCATGCAAAATATCGTGAGATTACAAGGAAGGGGGGACTAAGCTTAAACCCATTAAAAGGAGAGAAATCATAATAAAATTGAAATGGGCCTAGTCTAAAAGCAACAAAACAAAGATTAAAATTGGCCCAATTTACAAAAAAGGAGAATAAGCCTGTAGCCACATGGCCCCAAGGCAAAAATTGTATCTCTAACCTAGCTTCATCATCGTCCATGTCACCTTCCTCGTCATCATCCACGTCTGCATCAATGTCCACATTAGCTTGGACATCAATGTCCACGTTAGCTTGGACATCATTGTCCATATCAGCTTCCACCTTAACATCCATTTCTCGTATGTAGTAATGATCCACAAAAATAAATCTTCAAGTCTTCCCATAGAGGCACAACAATAGTAGACCGAGGGATACTAGCAAATAAAATAAAATAAATGTGATTGCACCACCTTATGGAGGCCTCTTAAAATAAAGAAGCCTCCCAACGTGTGCAAAGCACTGTGACTAGTTGTCTATTATTGATCCATAGAGTCATGTAAGTCAGCCCAAATGATGTACGTTCAGTCCAACCAAATCTAGATATGTAAGCCCTTTTTATGTGACAAGACAACACGTCCTTGTAATTTTGAAGGAAGAAATGTTGCCCACCTCAGCACCACAATAGGCATCCCATTAGTAGTCACTTTCGCTCCTCAAAACTAGGTAAGAGAACGCACGCCAACAGATCTCATTTTAAAAGAAAAGTAGTAATAAATATGGAGATGAAACCGACCTTTTGGAGGTCCCCAAAAATTAAGGGACCTTCACCAAAATTGAAACGCAGATGAGTGTAAGTCCACTTGCAGAACATTAAACCTTGTGCAGCTCCTTGATAAGGAATTGTTCAACCTCATGTGGGATATGTGAAATCCTACTAAAATCCCAAAGGTGATTGATAACTGCCTTCTCAAGGTGAGCACATGAGAGCAAAACATCCTAAAAAATAATACAGCAACAAAATTTCCAGATCTCCCAAAGAGTGATAACAGCTAGATATTTATGAAAGGAATTATTTTTGTGATTTCGAACCATAATTTTGGACTAGATCCAGGATCACCAATTAGTTTGACTGGAAATTTGAATATTGAGAAGCCTATAAATCCAGTTCTTTGTCCAAACAGCAACCTAGCTATAAAAGACAAGGTGTCTGTTGTTTCCACTTGATTATTATCATTGCAATAGACACAGATCAAGGCGAAGTGACATCCCTTGCATTGTCTAACAACATCCATTGGTAAAATATTGTGTAAGATTTTCCAAATGAAAAATGATATCTTGGTAGGAATGCAATTAGACCATATTGCTTTAAAGTGATTAAGAATTGTGTCACGTCTTCTCACCACCTGCCAGGCAGATTTGATGGAAAAGTTAGCATCACTAGACGGCTACCAACATGGACAGCCATGCTCCCATAAAATGTCCTTTGTATTTATCCCAAGTATGACCGAGCATTCTCCAAGTAAAAGAATTAGTGTCATATGATAATTGAAGTGGCGGATGTACCCATAAATTGCTATCATGCCTTCAGCCCATATATTGTTTCCCATCATCATACACCATATCAACTTCATACATAAAGCCTATACAAGATCTCAAGCATCTCCAAGTCCAAGGTCTCATTCAGTGGGAAGGGAAATTTTATTCCAACTTAACTAATGGGTAGCTCTTCTACCAATATCACCACCCCAAATAAATTTTGCACACATTTGATTGATAGTCTTCAACAAACCTATAGGAATCGGTATAGCACTTAACGTATGCAGAGGAATACTATTAAGAACATGTTTAATTAAAATAAGCCTACCTCTAGTGCTCAAGAGATTGTATTTCCACTCAGCAAGTTTCCACTGCAACTTAGATAAAAGAGTACGAAAATATCGAAGTTTGGGTGCCCGATAAAAGATAAGGGTACCCAAATACAAAAATGACTATGTTCCATGCTTGCAACCTAGAGTATTAGAAAGAAGATTATTTTTTCCCTAAAATGACCATTTAAAGCAAATGAAGAAGCTTTTTTCAAAATTAATTTTGTCCTATAGCATATTGATAATCCTAAAAAAATATTCATAATTCTGTCAATATTACTCTTTTGGCCATTAAGGAATAAGATCATGTCGTCAATGTAAAGCAAGTGTGACAAACTCTAGTTACCACTGTGGGATTTAAAAGGAACATAATTATCAGTGCTTTGTAGATTAATCAAACTTTTGCATAAAATTTCTTCAACCAAAATAAACAAACCAGATGATAAAGAGTCCCCCTGATGAAGCCCTCTCAAAGGGTGGAAAAAATTCACGAAGGCTTCATAGATCAAGGCTAACGTTGGATTATTTTCCAAGCAATATTTGATGAGTTTGGCAAACTAATCCTGAAAACCAAATCTAGACAAAGTTTTGTAAATAGTGACCCATTTCATAAGGTCGAATGCTTTCTCCATATCAAGATTCACAATGACATTGCCTCCTCTAAATCCAGAATTTATGTGCTACATCATTTCTTAAGTAATAGCGATATTATCAAAAATACTATGATTTTTGACAAAAGCCCCTTGAGTTGCTGAGATTAACTTGGGAAAGAGCCTGGCCAACCTGTTACCTAAAAGTTTAGCAATACACTTATAATTTGTATTGCATAAGCTAATGGGTCTGAAGTCCTTACTGCCTAGTTTGAAAGAAGGATTTAACAGCTTGACATCAATTCCGATAATATTCCAACATCTGTAAAAGTCTGCATTAAAGTCATCTAATTCGAGGGTTTTACCACTAGCCATATTAATAATGACATCTTTAATTTCATCATTGGACGGAATACTACAAAGTTCTAAATTATCTTCCAGGGAAACCAACTTCAGAATGCATTGAAAAATGGAGTTGTTAGTATCATGTTGTCCTATAGATAGCAAGTTGGAGAAAAATTCTTTTCCATCCCATTTGAGATTATCAATTGAATTGTTGTAATGTGAACTACTCAACATGTTTCTATAATAATTATCTCTTTTTCTTTTGTTGATAAGTTGATGAAAAAATTTCGTATTTTGATCTCCGTTTTTCAGCCATTGGACCCAAGCTTGTTGATTAAGGAAAATATTTCTTTTCTTTTCATTGGCCACTAATTGCTTCTTCAAATTATCATACTCTGTCACCCTTTCCATTAGTATGGATATCAAAATCCAAGTCAACTAAGGCTTTGGTAAGGCTCTCCTCAAAAAAAATATTTCCATGACATTCTTTATTCCAACCCTTCAATTTAGCTTTAAGGCCCATATATACTTAAAAACATTCATTTGTATCATAAGGGTCTGAGCAACATAAACAAGGTATCGGTGTTTGCATTCGATAACCTCATTTTACTATGAGGTACGTGAATAAATAATTTGATGAATAATATACCATAAAAGGAACAACTATTTTGAAATTCCTACTAAGTGAATTCAAGCGCATTATCAACACGCAAGATTTTAGGAGTAATGGAAAAGAAATTTTTATTTCAACCAAAAATTTTATTACATGAACATCATGATGACATTTTAGCAAATATACTCATGACACACAAGAAAAATTATCGACAAACATTAATAATAAGATCAATGTTACCACTACGCTAAAAGCTTGAGTTGATAGTGAAAGCATATATCTTTCTTATAAGCGATCAGTAGTACTTGACACGTCTCGAATATGACTTGACAACCTCACAGGCATTATGTCTCTGCCACAATGACGACTGTTGGCTCAAACCCCAACAATTAAGTAATAACGACGACCTATAACAAAACTAACACAACTTGGAACAATGACTTATACAAAGACTATTAAAAGATATTTGAATATGTTTACTGAACTAACAAAACACAATTAAAAGATGAAATAGATAACCATGGCTAGACCTTCTAAAGTTTTATAAAAGAAAGGTGCCTTAACCAATAGTACCACAAAGTTGATGACTCTATTGTAGACATCAATGTCATCAACCCTTTAGGACCATTGTCCCTAACACATACAACTTAAACCAATCCTCCTTTCCATTTGCAAATCCTAAAAAACACAATGAAAAAGGAAGAAAGTCTCGAAGCATTTTACGTGATACATGATGACACTAATGAATAGAAGGTTAATAAGAAAATCACATAGATAAAGAACATTGTTCAACTTGATCTAGAAAAAGACTTGAACATCCCTTTGACTAGATACAGAGCATGAATGACCATCAACAATGGTAACATGAGAGATATCTAAAGTGAACAATCTAACAAAAAGGATAAAAGTACCCAATATATATGATGAAGCTCCAGAATCTATAATCCAGGCAAAAAATCCCTGCCACATAGGCATTATAGACAATTGATGACCCTATTGGTGACTGTCATGGCCAACGATGGAAGATCCTTAACCATCAATATAGAATGGAAGTAAAAAAGAAGAGATGATGGTAGACACCTACCACATGTTGTGTGACACCTGCAAGAGGCACAATGGTGGAGGCGTTTGAGAGAACATGAGAGAAGGAAGAGGAGATCAGTAGAAATAAAGAAGATGAGAGTGGAGTGATGTGTAGGAAAACATTGAGTGGCTCCAAGTGATTCTAAGCAAGCAAGCAATGTGCAATAGGCTTTGAGTAGGTGGGACAGCATGATGGAGTTTACTACCTCTGATACCAACTTAAGAGTAAACAAAAATGATTATCTTGATTAATTAGGGTTTAGGGATACATATATGTAGGCATATGCCAAGGAAAAAAATGCTCATAGCAACATAAACATATTACAACACTAATCTACGAAAAAAACAGAAATATTCCGATCTAGATATCAAAAAGCTAAATGTGATACAAGAAAATCACTTGTTTGTTTAGTTATATTCTGAAATTTTAAAACAGTTGAATAAAAACAATAATGGCAATGGCTACTAGGAAGATTTTGAATGCTTAATATAAAAATGAACATCAAACTACAACAATATTTTGAAAAAAAGTAGTGAAGTGCAATAAAAGGAACCAAATAGATTGCTCACCATATGATCAGCCCATAATTCAATGCAAGGGTAACAGAATCGATGGCCACAAGGTAAAACTCCTCTCATTGATGAAAAATCTGTAAAACATATTACACAAGATAAATCTGCCATAATATTTGTTTCAATCAATCTGTCAGATTTGTTCTTTTCATTATTGCAACTTGCCAAAGAATCATGCTGGTCATTCAAAACTGAGGTGGTAGGCAAGTCTGTGTTAGTCAGATTGTTTGAAGGAACAGCAGAATAGCCACTTCCCAGTTCTTCAATGTTTTCAAGCTCTTCAATCCTTCTGTTAAGATCTTCCTTACAGTTTATATGCTCCACATTTAGTTCATCAGAAGCAAATGCCTTTTGCATGATCTCATTTCTTGAATTATTAATAGAATCGATACCACATGATTCCTGATTAATGTTTGCCTGTGCAGGGAAAAGTTGTGTGTGACTGTTTTTTTGTTCACAGTGTATGCTATCATGATTCAATAAATTAGAGTATACATTGCTTTTCACAAGACAACGATGCTTTCGAACTTGTCCAACATCAGAGCTGGTTTCAGCATCATCAAATCTGTGGCTTTTCTTTACGTTGGATGTCATTATGGAGGTTGCCTCAGGCTGTTTGAAAAGCATGATCCACAAATAAGTCAAAATAGGAACACATTAAGAATTATTTTCTTCAATCTCCTAATGGAAGAAATCTTAAGCCTATTATATTCTCCTAAAAATTAGATGCTATGAAATGTGAAAGAAAACATAAAATATGGAAATAGATGCAATGAAAAAATTTTGAGAATTAGGGTTTGCAGTATCAAATGTATGAGAAAATTAAGGTCAGCTTGGATCTATCTATTTGCTGTATTCAGACTTTATGTTTTCTATGGAAGCTAGCTTGTCAAGAAGCTAGAAGTTTGTTTCATTCAATATTTATCATGTGTTGACTAGTAAGAAATAATTATAATTTATAATGTCTACCTTACCATTCTCATAACCTCACAGTATGTATAACTATATAATATAATATAATATAAATATGCAACATCTAGGTAAATATCTATATTTATATAAATCTAAAATGTGTGTGTGTGTGTGTGTGTGCATTTCGTAAAATATATGTACATTTAATGACACATGATATAATATATGTATATCGAAATACATATTACATAAATATGTTGCATATTATGTATGACAAGAATACATATAAATAGGTGTTACGTATTTGGTCACAAAAATACATATTCTAATAAAATATACATATGTCATGTAATTTACATGTACACATTACATATGATATATTATAGTATACAAGTAATCATAATGTTTGTATATCATAATTGTTAAAGTGCATGAATAAATAGATCTTTATTTGAATCATAGAGTCATTACTTGTCATGAAATGGTCTCTTTCTTGCAAAATCTATCCAATATTTATTAATATATCAATCTACTTCCACCTATAAAAAGTGGTGGCACGATGATCTTGACTGTTGCAAAAGGAGGTGGTGCAGTGGCAAGAAAGGGGCCAGAAAGCCCTATAGGGTAGGGGAGGAAGTGGGAGATGTAGCAATCAATCATTGGTGCGAAAATGATGTTGCAATGAGTGAGGATGAGGTCAACAAAGAATGGCACGAGATGGATGCACGCAAAGGATTCTGAATGAGGCAATAGTGGCATTCAAAGATGGTAATGATGCATCTTAGAGGCACTTGAAAACAGTGACGTTCAACATTGGGGAGGAAATTTGAAGGAAAGGATATTGTTGGTTTGAGAACAGAGAAAATTAACAAAAAATAGAGAAAAAACTAATGAATGTGACTATGGTTTGGAGATGATAGCTAGAGTTTCTCTCCTCTCTTTTACTCTCCATAAAACTTTTTCTGAAACCTAAACTCTATGGTTTGTTCTCCATAAGACAAATCTCGTGACAATAGGTAGTGTTGCTGTGCCACTACTTTGGATGATTTAATGGTAGTTGTATTGATGTTTACAAAAGCTTGTAATTGCAAGTTTCTTTCAATATTTACGGGTGTCCATCTTTGTTTCCACATGGTTAGAGCTCAAACTTTCAAAGTTAAAGGGTGTGAGAGATTTAAGTTGAGAGGAGAAAAACTCTGAAGATTGTTGGCCCCTCTTTTCTCCACCATAAAACCCTAACATAACCAAACCCTAAGATCCATATAAGGATCCATTTATTTATGCATTCTAAGAATAACATGTGAAATCATACTATAATATGTACATAATCCATATATTATTTAGGGTTTCGTGTGGTAATGTGTTGGGAGCATAAATAATCATTGATATCATATATAAAGGTTTTGATTTCATATGG
Source organism: Amphibolis antarctica (assembly GCA_024699675.1). Lineage (NCBI taxonomy): Eukaryota > Viridiplantae > Streptophyta > Magnoliopsida > Alismatales > Cymodoceaceae > Amphibolis > Amphibolis antarctica. The sequence goes on from JAMKPZ010000299.1 coordinate 56,155, forward strand.
ATAGTTTTAGAAATAAAAATTTAGAATTTCAACTTCTGGTTAGAAAATAAAAATGAGTTCCTATGGAAGTTGCATTAAAACTTGTATAGGTTTATTTAGAAGTTGAGTACTTTCCTAATAGCTGAGCCTATTTTCCTTATTAGGAATCACTATAGTTTCTACAACTTCTCCTAGAAGTTATTGCCAAAAGCTGGTCTAAAGTACTATCAAACGTACCCATGTCACATATGAGACAATCAATCATAATGAAAAAGAATATAGGCAGCAAGATCATTTGGGCAAAACAAAAATATACTAATTGAAAATGTTTGATTTGAAACAAAAGGCAGCTATATATAACTATGCAGGCTCAAGATCACCTATGGCATTATCAGACAAATCTTTGACACAATAAAATATTCATTTAATTATTAATCATTATATTTGTATTAATTTCTCTACTACTACTACAAATAATGAAACAAAAGATAATATTTTTATTTTAAAGAGCAATCTAGGACCTAGGTATCAAATGATATAATCAAGATCATTGTATCAGTATAATGATTATCTTAAACAAATAATACTTACTAAAAAAGGACTGGAATGGACCATGTACATGGTATGTGCAGCATCGGAAATGAGGTCTAGTCCTCCAGAATCATAAATTGTATTGGACTGATCAGACAGAACATCCTTTCTTTTATTAGCCAATAAAGGACCTGCTTGCTTCCCACTATATATTATACAAAACACAAAAGGAAATTAATCATATTTATAAAAATCAGCATTATCTGCCGGAATAATGAGATTGAAAGCTAATAATCCCACACAAATCAGTAAGAATAAAAAAAAAGAAACGTTGAATCTCAGGTCCAGATTTTAAGTTACCTAAAAGCAGAGGCACAACACCATATGGCCTCATGACATCTGTTATAGTTGATTATTATCATGCCTATTTGCTATAATTGTAGAAAAGTAAGCATGGACATACCCACATGCCTTCAATCATTTATAACAATAATTTAAATTTGAAATACATTTGACGTTAATATAACCATGTTAGTTATGCCATTGAGTTATTATGTTATTACATGATGGATAAATAGGCATCCATTCACCTAGATCATTAATGTACCTGATAAATATACAATCATTATATTAATCAACAAAATCACATTATTCCAGTCTTGCTGCTGCTGCACAGCATCACCATTGCATCTTCCAACACAGATATTGACACTGTCTGCTACTCCCCCACCTTAGGAAAGGCCATCCCAAGCCTCCTATTGTGCCAAAAGTCCAAAAAGGCCATAATTCTCAAGGTGCCGTGGCATTGGTTGTGGGCACCAAGGATGTCTAAGTGCCTAGGCAACAATTTTTGGTAATATATCCTTTTTCATGTGTGTTTGTGTGTCTATGTGTCTGTGTAATTTTACAAACATTTAAAGTTTTATATGATCATATTTAACAAAAAAAACCATAATTAAACCTAATAAGTCTAAGGTAGCGTTTTGAAATGCTTTTACATCAACTTATTTTAAAGTAAACTATGTCTGAATAAGCATTCATTCAGTAAGTGTTTCCAAATAAGGCCTATGAAATAAATAACACAATATTAAAACATTTAATAAGAAAACATGCTTAACATGTAGCAAATTTGTAATTCTCTAAACATAACAATAACAAATTCAAAAATAGATGATGATGATATTGTCAAGAGAGAGATTTGAGAGGAAAATGAGTCATTTTTTTACTAGGTTTATGGGTTACGCATATATAGGAAATTTATCTCCCTTGTACATATGCACGTACATACATATGCACACAAGTTATGTATGTATGTATGCTTAACACAATCATAACATCTAATACATCTAATACTCTTGACTCAAGGTAGAGCACAAATATCAAACATGCCGAACTTAAATTCTTAAACATGCCCATACTCAACTAATTGCTACAAGTATAGAGAGTACCAATGACACTGACCATGATCATATCTCAAACATGATAACAATTGAACTCTATGTGCTTGATAGTTGATATACTCATAAAAGATAAGATTGTTAGAAATGCAAATAGTGACTTAATTATCACAATACATAATTAAAGGCAACTCTATTGCCACACTTGAGTTGATCAACAAAGATATCAACCACTAAGTCATATCGTCTCAAAAAGCATGAGAGTCATGGACCAATACTTAGCTTTTGTACACAACCTAAACATCACATTTAGCTTCTTGTTTGTTCAAATGATAAGATTATCATCAGCATAAGTGTAAAAGCCAGAAGTAGACTTCTTATCATCTTTGTCACTTGCATACCTGAGTGCAAATCAATTGAACAAAGTGATACCAGTATCCTTACCTTTTCTAAAATACAAACCACTGAATATACTATAGGTATTAGTATCGTGTCTATTTCAATTTCATTTATGGCATGAATGTCTCAGTAAGATTTAATTTTACAATGTATGGCATGTAAAGACTGGAAATAAATTATTCTGAATAATCATAGAGAATGTAACTCTAGTCATGAAGGTTCAGGGCTCAAGAGAGACCAATGTTATTTCCCTAGAAAAGCCAGAAGGTAATTTTTTTGCTCTTAATGAGTAGATTGGAATCAAATTCTGTGTTACCCTCCTAATATTTTAAAGCACATGCAAAACTTAATAAGTTATTAGATGATAATTATACAAAGATAAACATGAAATTTTAAAATAGAATAGAACTCTGTTATTGAAAAGAAATGGACCAGTCCTTAATGAGCATGTGGATGGGAAAAGAGAGATGATATTCAACTGAGCATTTTAGAACATGTAAGAGTTAGTTATTAACAAGGTTTTGATAGATGTTGAACCAGGTTGATAACAATATCAATCAAAATACCCTCCTGTTGCCATTAGCAAAAAAAAGTAACGTAATGTGAATTGATAAACACGGTTTGTTGAGAAAATATTGGGTAGATCACCACCCTTCGTCTCTGGATGTAATAGATCAAGTAAAGAGGATAAGGCTAGTTGATTGTATATAGAAAATTTAAATTTTTGGAAAATGCAAAATTCTAGAACAATAATACTCCCCAGAATTTAAAATGGATTACCATTTCATAATATATGGATTCTCAGAAATGCGTTTTGCTTCCCTTAAGCAGTCTTCAAACCACCTATGACTAACAACTTTGATTCCTAGAGCATTGGCGAGGTCAAATTTCTTCCCTTTGAGCTCCCAACATACCTACGCACCCACCAAAGAAGATAAAAGGAAAAATTAATTCATCGCATGGATGCTAATAAAAAAATTTAAATTTCATTTTTATTTTATTGCAGATGATCTACAAATCCAACTCAGAATCATTGTGCATTAGTGATCCTTCTGTGTCGGAACTAAACCAAAAAAAGAGGATTACGAGATGAGTAGTTGATTTGGCCAAAGCTCCAACGTAGTTGGCACCAGTGTGGGAAATGAGCTTAATGAGCTTGAATCTCTCTCTGCCATGGTACCCGCTGACCGTCGCGACCACGGATTCCATGCCTCGGATTCCGCGTTCCCCACCTGCTGCCATGCAATCCAACCAAGAAAGTGAGGAAGCAACTCAAATCCTCAGAAAAATGGAAACAAGGGGCGAAATCGAGCCGCATCGGCAGTGGAATTCAACGGGCAAGTGAGAAAGAAGAAGAGAAAACGCTAGAGAAGGAAGATACACGGAAGGCCGTCTCTGGGATCGCCCTGGAACGCCATCGAGGTCGGATTTGGGGTTTAGGTCACGTCTCCGGTCGTTTTTCATTTCATGCTGAGATGATATCTTGAAAGAAAAGAAAACGGCGGGAAAAGAAAACACTTCAAAAGAATCGGAAATTTTCAGGGTAAAATTGGAAATGTATTTGATCTGAATCGTTTAAATTAAAATTGAATAAAAATTAATATTTTAACGAATAAATGTAAATTTTAAACTACAATTTTATCTTTCAAATATTATTTTTTCAAAAAATTATTCTAATACAACCTTAGAAGTTAAAAATTATACTTTAAGGGAAGATTTATATTTTTTAGAAATTAATAAAAAGAAAAAGTTGAAATTTTTTTATTATTGAAATATTAAAAATTTAGAATATTTTTAATTTTTTTAAAATTAAATATAAATTTTCCTGTATTTTAGTAAGGTGTACAAATTATCCTATAAAATTTTTCATTTTCAGATTTTTAAAATTTCAATAATAATTTTATTTTTATATTTTCCTTTTCATTAATTTTTAAAAAACACAAATCCCTCTAAAGTTCAAACAAATGCGAAGACAATTCTCTCGTAACCATTGATGTAGAATAAAATTTTTATTTTTTAAAAAAAATTTATAAGTGGCTCATCTGACTTCATTATTAAAAAATTTAAAAATGTGAGAGACGATTATAAAAAAATTCTTTATTAACTTTTGCAGTCATATAAGAACATTTGTTATTTTTCGTTTTGTATTTTACCTTAATCGAAATGATTTAAGGGTACTTTTGATAATAAGATGCTTTAATTTTAAACACGGTAGAAAATTAAGAGTTGAATCTCGTTATCAAATAAAGTTAAATACTATAATAAATTGTGAGATAAAAACTTGTATATAAATAGTGTATTTGATTAGGCATTTTAGTGGGATGATTTGAATTTCACGATTTTCTAAAAATTACACGATTTACGATAAAAAAATAATGACTGTGATTTTTTAAAATTATAATGAATAATAAATAAAATATGTGAAATAATAATAAACAACATTTATTATATTATTATGATAATAGTATTTTTTTAAAGTTATGATAATATTTTAAAAAAAATTATAATGAATAGTAAATAACGTAAAAATTATTTGATAAATAATACTATAAAATATTATGATACATAGTAAAAAACGTAATTACATCACATTAAACATCCAATCAAATTGGTCTAAAGATTTGTACAATAGTGAAAATTTATGCAAAATAAAGTTAAAACTAAAAGGATGTTACCAAACGAAGTTTAAATTTCACTGTGATGATGTCTTTTGTATTTTGTAGGCATTTAAATTTTTTTTATTAATTTCAACACTTTTATTGGTTAGAAAATCTATTACCAGGACTGTTTTAAATAATTTAAATAAACCTCAATCTTTTTGAAATCAGTATGTAATAACCACGCAAAATACTTCAAATAATTTAATTAAAGTCAATTGTCTTCATTTGTTTTAGTTTCAAGAATTCAAACTCTAATTTCACATAAATTTTTACTTATCATCATTATCATATAAATTTTTATCTTCCTATACAATTCTAATACTATTTATTTCATTACTTTCAACTTCAATTCTTCCTAAATTTAACTTTACAATAAATAAAATAAAAAACAATAGCGTACGCCGAAGCTCAAATCTTAAATCAATTTAGAGTAAGAAAATGATAAGTAAATGCAACGCCAAGAGACAAGCAGTCAAGACCTTCGTATCCTGTGCTTTTGGGTCTTGGATTATGCTTATTAGTTAGTATCTTTTTGTATTAGTTGTGTTGTATTAAACAAACACTATCTTTTGTTTGACCTTTGAAATTTCTTCCTTTCTTTCTTTCTCGTTGCTTGATTGGTTTCCTCGATCAATGTTAACTTCTTCTAAATTTTATTTCAACTTCTACGTAAACCTTTGACATCTTCCACTGCGAATTCCCCAGCCAAAACTTTCTTTTAATTTAATTTAAAAAAATTCGAAAAACACTTTCGCGCGTCCTCTACTCGATTGGTAAAAAGTAAGGCGCTTCACGCTATCTAGTGCTTCTCACAGCTTTATTTTATTTTATTTTATTTTTAAAAAAATGTGGATTTAGTAGTATCATACCTTGAATTTAAGAGAGTCGCCTACAGCATCACACTGCAGGCGTTCACAACAAGAACGCGCTCAGCGCTCTTACTCCATAGCTTTGGCCTTCTTCCATCTAACCATCTTACACCTTGATTGCGCAGAGGTCAGACGGATTTCCAAATCACCGTTGCTTGCACACTTGAGCGTCGTTGAGCACTGACCGTTTCTCTGCACAGATGTAGAGCAGGCAACATCTTGAGCTTTCATGTTATTTACAGACAGGAGAAATACAGATACTTCTTTTTGAAAATGAAAAGCCTACCACCTCTTCCACGGCAAATCCAGTGCGAGCCAACCAACAATCTTGAACATCGTCTTGCAAATATTTTGTACCCAAACCTGCTACACTTATGCATTGTCTTCTGCAGGAATTAGTAGTTGTGATAGATGACAAGCAGCAATAGCTATTGTTACAAAACACACGCACGCACGGATTAGGCATTAGTTGAGCGGGGAATTAAGGTTGAGGGAAGGGGGAGATGTTGAGCAGGCATTGCAGCCTGATTGCTCATCTATAAATTGATAAATTTATTCCATGCAGGGGGGAAGTTTTGTAACTAAAACACCTACAGAATCACCACTCACTCATAAATAGGAAGTGCTTGCGTGTAGCAACTTATTTGTTTAATTTAATCACTGCCGTGATTTTCAAATAAACTCTAGAGTGACCTGAAACCTTCACCAGCATACCGCACATCAGAGAGCTCCTCCTCGATGCGCAAGAGCTGAAAAAGGAGATGCATAAAGGGGGCAATTAAACTGACAGGCTGGCATTTGAATAACATAAAATACTTGCACATTTATATTAATTTGAGTGGTCCTAATGTTATATTTTTTGAAGGTTCTAGGCAGGGTATTCGGATACACAATTTTCACATGATAGCTTCCAAATGTTAATAATCATCCATAGATAAACCACAATGCTTTCGAAAAGCAATATGGGTTTAAAAGTTCAATAAGGAAAATCATGATGATTTACTTAGATAAGAATTACAACCTGGTTGTATTTTGCCAAGCGTTCACTTCGACAGGGAGCTCCAGTTTTGATCTGCAGATGCCATAGTCAAAATCAACATTATAACTTTCAGCCAGGTAAGAGGAAAATACAAAATTACTACCACAGGATTATTTAATTCATTTACTAAATCATTGATACCTGTCCACTTGCTAGTCCAACAGAAAGATCGGCAATAAAATTGTCTTCAGTCTCACCGCTACGGTGGCTGACCATCACACCCCACCCAGCAGCTTTAGAATCAAGAGAAGCTTGAATAGATTCGGTTACAGTTCCTATCTGATTAACCTGAAACAAATACAGATTCCAACTTATAGAAGTTTATTTCAACTGTTGCTTGATTACAAGTTTACGTCAAATACTCCAGAACTCTGGTTCATTTCACTAAAAAATTTATTGTTATAGTGACCTTTTTCTTGTAAAATTGAATAATAAGGGGAAAAAATTAAAGTGAATTGACTAAGGTTTTGATTAAAAGTAATGACTTATGGGAGTAAAGGAACAAAATGGAAAGAACACCTCTTGTAACTACAGATTTCAAACTGTGGGTGGTAAATAAAGCTTTGGAGGATGTCAAGGTATTTCATTAGTCATTCGGTTTACAAAGTGACAGTTAAATCTTAAAAAACCATTTCAAGTAAATTTGTTTACTCATGTAAAATAAATAAATAAATGAGAATGACTCTTGATGCAATGGCAAGATTACTCCATTGCGACTTCAAGGACAAAGGTTCAAGTATGGGAAGCAATCTCTCTGTTTACAAGGGTAAGATTGTATAAGAATAAATTACAATGTTTAGTGATCAAACGTAATCTACTTATAAGATTACATAAAGATTTAATTTTAGCATTTAAGCTCGTATTTAATTTGTTGAGTGATGTCCTAGAGAATTTAATTTCTTATAATCAAATTTCAAAGTTATACTATTAAAAACTCAAATTGTAAACTAATTAAGGAATATAACTTGATTACATATTGATTACAATCAACCAAATAGGGTCTTAATATAAAATAAATAAATACCTGAAAAATGAAAATTTTCAATTTTAAATATTAAATCTACAGAGAGTAAAGTGGAGCCAACGAACCTTCAGTAACAACCCATTGCAGGACTTCTTCTTAATAGCCTCTTCTATTCTCTTTGGATTAGTGACCAACAAGTCATCTCCAACAAGCTGGATATCTACTGATGACTGTAAAGATGTCCAAGAATTCCAATCATCTTGATCAAAAGGATCCTCAATGGAAACTATTGGGAACTCTCTTATGAAATCTTTGTACAGTTTGCATAAGCTTTCAGCTGTATGTACATGTGCACCATCGTTAGGTTGTTTCTTGAAATCTAAGTCATACTTCCCATCCTTGGTGAAGAACTCTGAAGCTGCCACATCCATTGCTATTTTAATCTGCATCAATGACGTTTCAACATAAATAATCAAGAAATAGGCAAGTCAAACGAACAAAATAGACAACTGATATTCTTGTACCTTCCCTGTGTAACCAGCTTTCTCTATTGCATCCATCAATAGTACCAGGCCCTCCCTATTGTCTTGCACACTAGGTGCAAAACCCCCTTCATCTCCAACATTGCAAGCATCTTGTCCATATTTTGCCTTGATAATACCCTTCAAAGTGTGGTATACTGCCATACATAGCAGTGGATAGCATAATTTAGTCAAAAGTTTCACTAACCATGAATATAGGAAAATGTGATTAATTAGATTCAAATGAAGGTGACTACATATCTATAAGGTTTAGTGAACATCCATGATAAATGAATATCCGATAACTTAATACACCAAAATAAGAGACTACTAACATAATAGAATCTAACACTACCTCCCAAACTGAAGGGATATATATCAATCATATCTATTTTACTACAAAGAGTCTCAAAAACTTCAATATTCAAGACTTCGGTACAAATGTTGGCTGATTGTTTCAATAGTCATTAAGGTGTGGAAATGATACCATACATCATTATATCCCAAACATAATGACAATCTTTATCTCAAAGTACTTCATCCTCTCATGGAAAGTGAGACCATTGACAACAAAGATGTTAACTTCGTTATCATAATAAAACCAAGTTCCATCAGAAATGACCTGAACCACGATCTAATATGTAATTTAGGCTATAAATCTGTACTCTGGTTCAATGCTAGATTAGAAAACAATGTTCTGCTTCTTTCTTCATAACCCCAATATATGTATAACATCTGAGATAGACTTCCTATTATACTTATCTCTTTCATATCTTGAGTTGAAAAGTTCTCAATCTTCAAGTGATCTTTTTCCAGTGAATTAGACCCTTACCAAGGGTAACTTTTGATATGGGCAAGCACTCATAGAACTCTCTTCTAAAAAACTAATCTAAGCTTGTGCATAAACTAACAGAAAGTTCCTGGTAAAGGTACTGAAAAGATAAGAAATTGTTAAATATATCAACTTCTCGAACAATCACCTATATTTTCCTAGATCCTTAAACAAACTAAAAGTGTCATCCTAAAAAGATGGACTCTATTCTATATGTGTACTCTTAGACTTGCATACCAAGAGTCTTGTCTCCTACAGTAGATCTAGAACATATTTCATCTATGAGAATGACATCTTGCTCTTGGAGTAGGAAAATTTAATGTCAAGAAAGTACCATACTCAGCCCTTATCCTTAGTGACAATATGTCTTAAGGTGTTCCTTGATGTTCTTGATGCCTATTGAATCACTGTTTGCCAATAAAATATCAACATAAATTGTTAGTATGATATTGCCAATGGTAAATTAGCTGTAACATGAGGTATCAACTGCACATATCTAAAAGCCACCCTACATAACAATCTTGCTAAACTTCTCAAACTAAGTTCAGATCCTCTACTATGTGCCAATGTAGCCTTGAACAACATAACCTCTTCTTGAAAAACATAACCTAGCTGCTCCATAAGCACTTGGTCTATAATGTTATATAGTAAAGAAAAGTATTCACGACATCCAATTAATATACATCCCAAGACTAATCCATAGCAATGGAGAGGAGCACTCTAATAGAATTCAATTAAGCAACTGCCCAAAAAAAGGATGTTTCTACGTAATCAATACCATGAGTTTGACTGAAAGTGCAAATAGCTAGATGGGCTCTATACTTATTAATGATCCCATTTAGTTTATGTTTAATAGTATATACTCATCTATAGGTGGTTATCCCTCATAGGATGAGCCACCAATATCACATGGCATGTGACATCGAAGTTGACATTTCTTTGTCCATGGTTTCCTTAAAATGATGGGTGCTTCCTAAAACTTGCAAGATCCTAAAAAGTGAGGTAAATTGATTCTCCCCATGGTGTCTACCTCCTCCACTTATGCCATTTGTAATAAATTGCAATGGCTATTTAATGTGGAAGGTCAAACTCAAAGTTTGTACTATTTGATTATATTCTTTTATGGTGCTACTTCAACAAGGACTTGGAAGAACAGTCAACACAACAAAAGTTTTTAGAGAAAACTATCATGATAAAGCAACCAAAAAGAAAACCAAAAAATAATGTTGACCCTTACACAGTGTCTTTAGGTAATCGAGTCATCATAAACTATTGTCAGTGTTTATCTCAGACAAATGTAATCTTTAATTCCCATAGGGGTTGTCAAGGGTCCCTTTTGAACCACTTTTAGTGGGTGTGGCACAGGAAGGAGTCTCCAAGTGGTGTAGCAAAGGGAGTTAATCAGATTTTATGGGGTTTACCTGCTCAATGATGGCAATGTTAGGTGTTATCTCCTATGTCATTTGTCATGACAAGTTAATATTGATGTGTCAAATACCACAACAAAGGTCATCAATGTATGGAGTGTAGAAATGGCAAAGTCTATTAAATGTGCAATGACATCAATCACCAAGAAGCAAGGTGCCCATGTTCCAAGTTTATGGTGACATTGGTCACTAAGAAACAACTACGAATTTCAAAATCACAAGATTTACAAAAGGTCAAAATACTTAGGCATTAGGATTAAGGCAAGGCACTGCCTTGTTTAATGAACTCATTTGAGAGCTTGTGTGGTTAAAAGTAGATGTGTATAATAGGAACTACATGTGGTTAGGTATGTGCTTACAACCACAATTGGCCAAGTTGGACAAGATTTTTGGGTTCTGATGTTGGTTAAATATTTGAAACTTATCTAAGGAAAAGATCATTGCCCAAGTAACTATTTATCATGCATCTTTTTTTTTTGCATCTTTACTTTTAGATATTAATGACCAGATTTAATGCAACATGGTTTGGCATAGATGGCTACACAAAAAAGACTATGTGAATGGTGGAGATAAGTGGTAGAGTGGAGTAAAGCAAATATTGAAAATGATGTCAACCAAAAGGTTCCTTACTAAACTCAAATGGCTGAAGGTGATGCAACTAATCAAGGAGAAAATCTCATGACTATATAAAAAAGAAACCACGTCAGATTGGAAAGGATTAAGAAAGAGACTAGGAATGCTTTGAAAGACTGAAGGTGAAGCTTACCAGACATGTATATTTCCCATACACAGAATAAAGGTAAAAATCTCATATATGGTGGCTGAAGGTTGGCAAAAAGAACATGACTTTTTCTATAGAGTAGTAAGAACCATGAGGAATGTCAATTTCATGCAATCCATTATTATTAATGAGATGATGCTATCATTTAAAGAGGAAATGTGTTAAGGAATTGAGTGATTCTTCTTCAAGTACTACAGACCAAGCGGCAAACTTCCTTTTTGTCCAACAATGATACTTATCGACCCTCAATGTTCAAAATTTTAACAAGTGATAGGATTGCCAACATTACGAGAGAGTTTCTTTAAAAAGATGACAAATAAAGTATGAAGATGACGAATATTCAATGTGAATAATCATGTTTGTCAAAAAATGTGGAGTTTGAACTTTGAACTCATTGATTTTCATTGGTGGTTTAGATTATTAAACTCTTTTTATATTCTATCAATTTACAAGTGATGTTGTTTACCTTTGAAATTTTAATGTTTCATATATGATGTATGTGAGATTTCTCATTATATTTTGTCATCAAAAGGGATATAATTGGGAAAAAAATTCTATACATTTCTGGATATTTACCATTTTCTGAAATTTTCATTTTTAAATATTTAAAAATGATGTCAGCCTGAACCAAATCAACCAGGAAAATGATTCATTTTCTGCTCTAGTACCAAAAACATTGCAACTATCTCTCAAGCTAATCAGCAATCAAGAAGACACCTCCATTGAATCCCAACAATCAGGAAATTCAAGCACCAAGAACATGAATCCATCTAAAATTGTATCCTACATTGGAACCATCCCATCCAATTTAATGCATTCATTTCTCAATGATATCTTGAAAAGAATCATTCCAAATAAATAATAAATAATAAATTATAACATATTTTAAGTATCTGGAAGCTCTACATACGAACATTACCTTCACTACCCATCTGCATAGCCTCAGAAAATGATGTTGCACCTACAGGCAATATCATAAATTCTTGCATGGCCAGATTGTTTCCAGCATGGCTGCCACCATTGATCACATTGAAAGCAGGAACAGGCATAACGAGCTCCTTAGTTCCAGCAAGTTCTTGAATGTGCTTGTACAATGGAACACTCTTAGCACCTGCGCCAGCCCTACATATGCTAAGTGATACTCCCAGAATTGCATTGGCTCCCAATTTTGATTTATTTGGAGTTCCATCTAGTTCTAGCATGATTTTGTCAACAACATCTTGGTTTCTGTTAGGGAAATAGCCAGAATCAACATATATTGCATATATAATGATCATTATTAAGAAATAAAATATGATAATGACCCCTTATTCCCTCCACATTTCTCTGTCTAAAGTAAAGTATTGACACAATAGAAGGCCATCCAAGTATAGGTGACATCGACAATAAGGAAGTTTTCTGATATGAAGTTTCTTTTAGTGAAGAACTCAGTAAGGTATGGTGATTCGCATTAAGTTAATAAGAAACGTCCAAAAATGCAGGTCTTATAAGGACACAAGAAAAGCTTAATTAAATAACAAAGTTGTCAACGAGGGCAGGCGGCAGGCCATGGCCCCCTACAAAGATCATCTGATTCCAGTGCAACCAGATCGACCAGCAAATAGCATGACACAGAAGCAGCACTTGGAGCTTAGTACTTAGCACTAGTCAGACCATGGACTGATAGCCTAGTTGGAACAACTCCTTGTGCTGTTTCCATGGTACAACTGGAGTGGTTGAACAGTCACACTGTGAAAAACCGATGGTCAGACTGGTTCTCTCTTGAAAAGTAATCCAGATCTGACTAACCTAACCCATTTTCTTTTGTAACTTTTGTTGTTTTTGAATTCATCGAAGTTCAGGCTTGATGTGATTATTCCATATGATGCAATCGTGCAACTTATTTGAATTTATTAGTACGTAAAAAGTAGTCAGTAAATTGAATTTTAATGTTCCATATGTCATATAAGTAATACTGCTTATTATGTATTGGCAAAATTGTAAAATATATGGTTAAAAGTTTTCTCTACTTTACCTGAAACTTTTGTGTTTTTCCGGATTTTTCATATTTGTAGAAGAATTACAATTTTTTAATTAATTGAATAATGATGTGATTAATGCATCATCCCATTAGACCAGTTTTCGATCCAAACCATATAGGAAGGACAATTCAATGTCTAGGAAGGTATTGTAAGCATTGGATGCTATTCACAAAAAGGTGAATGGAGGAATACATCATTTACGTGAAAACAAGTATTCTCGGAATTAAAAGGAAAATTTTGAAGGACACCTATTCACTCAAATACATTGTATGGAGAAAGTTACAAATGAGGGATATGAATAAATTAAGAAAATGATTTATGTGGCAGACCGCACATTATGGCATCAATGCACCAAGTGGCATCATTGGCGTCCTCGTATTTGAGTTCTTCCTTCACTAGTCCTGAGTTATTCAGATGACCAATTAGATAATTTCTAGTTTATACTCAATTTAAACCATTTCATACTTATGTGTCAACCCCACATGGTTGCATTAAGGTATTGATTGTTGTCGAAGTCGGTCTTACATGACTCCACATTAGAAATTATGCTATCATAAACGTCTATATCCTGAATGACTCCTCTTCAATTCAACTGGAAAATCTAATGTGTCAATGTAGTCGTACATCACGTTACAAAAGAACAATCAGTTTCACCTGACGTCGACTCCAGCGAGCTTCGGCCCAATGACCTCATTAACGTTCTTCACCGCAAGGAGGACACCTTTACCCCCATACACCGTCCGATCACCATCCCTCATCTCCAACGCCTCGTAGATTCCCGTCGACGCCCCGCTGGGCACCGCGGACCGATAGAGGCTGTCGGTGACGAGATCAACCTCCACGGTGGGGTTGCCCCTGCTGTCGACGATCTGCCTCGCCTTCAAGGACCGCACGCGGCTCTCCTTCCCCGACACGACCGTGGGGGACGGTGCTGCTGTGACAGAGCAGCGGGTGGTGGTCTGGGACCGGGGCCTCCGCACCGCTGGCCGCGTGCGTGGGAAGGCAGGGGGAACGGCGATCTTTGAGGAGAGGAAGGGGCCGTGCAGGATCTGCGACTGGGGGATGGCCGCCATTGCAGAGGACAGCGAGGGGTTGGGGATGGGATGGATCCTGGAGCCGAGCGATTCGTCGGAGAGCTCCGCCGCCCACCGGCCACACTGCAGTTCGACCTTTGGACTACAAGTCTACAACTACCCCAGCCTTTTACATTTAATTTTAAATAATTGAGTTTTTTTTTTCTTTTCGTGCATTTCTAAAAATATACTCTTTAAAAATTAAGGTTTCCGTAAAACAAAATAATAAAATACGTTAACGGTAAATATTACGTCTTTATAAATAAATAAAGCGTAAACCGATGTATTTAAATTATAAAATAAATAATTTTTACTCGTGACAAACTCATTTTTCTATTTTTAAAAATAATAAAAAGATTAATCTTTAAATAATAATAATAAGGTTGGTGAGGACAGCCTCGTTTGGGTTTGGCGGTCAATGGAGACGACTGGTAGGTTTGCTATGAAATAACGCACGTGTTTAATAAGTTAAGACAAAATATTAAAATTTAAAAGGGTTAATATTTTTTATAAACATCTATGGAATTTAATCCTGTAGGTACATCTATAAATATGGTGTGTGTGTGTGTGATTATGTATTATATGGATTATGTATATAATATATGCGTTAATACTTTATATTTAAATACTTTGCCAAAATTTACGTTTTATTGGTCTGCTTTCCAATTAACATCATCGGAATTCTCACATTTGGTCTCATCAACGTTATTTATCTGAGCGTTTACGAGGTGAGTTGAGTTTTACCGTAAAATATATAATTTACGATAAAAATTATAATGATGTTAGTTTAATTTTATGAATAGTAAAAAATATAAAAATTATTTGATAAATAAATTATAGAATATTATTATACATAATAAAAAAATATAATTACATAATATCAAAATGTAAAAATAAATCATGCCCAAAAGATTTTTGTCTTCCATCATTAAGAAAAATAATGTGAAATAAATAATAATAAGTTAAAATTGTTATTATTTTTTATTATTTTCAAAACACAAATTACCTTAATCTTAATGGTTATTTTCTTCTCGATTTTACTAATAACTTCCAATTTTACCATTGGATTCCGTTTATAAAAATTAGAAATTTAGAAAAAGTAAAATGAAAATGAAAATTAAAAAATTAAAATTTTTTTAGAATAGTTTGTGTACGTGGTTGAAATTTTAAAAAATTATAAATTTTTTATATTTCAATATTTCAAATATAATTTCACATTATTCTTTCGTGATGAAATTTTTACTAATTGTAATCATTTTTAACTTAATAGGTAAAAAAAATTTAAACTTGTAGTGATAAAAAAATTAAATTTTTTTCAAATTTTTTAAAATGTACAAATATCTAAAAATCTAAATTTTTTTTAAAAAAATTTCTTTTCTAATATTTTTGATGTACACAAATTCTTCCTTAACCTCTAATAATTTTAAGGGTTGTTTGTTTAAAAATTTAGCATTGTACACTAACAATAATTACCATACATTGTTAGAGTGTACAATACATTTATTAAATAATTTTAATATTTTATAATAAAAATTATTATCACCGTAAATTATGCACATTTAAAATAAAACTGTACTTCACTTAATTTCACCTCTAAAATAAACATAAATAACTATTGATTTTATTGATTGTATTTCAATCAATTCTTAAAATCACTATTAATATTATTATTACTACATAAATTCTAGTATATAAATTTTTATCACTGTAACTTTAATTTTATTTACAAAACTAACTACAATTTCAATTCTATTTAACTATTAACAGTGATGAAAATTGACTCTAAACAAGGTCAAGTCATTAGCTTCCTCCTTGTAGTAATTACTATGCACTGTTACAGTGTACAGTATATTTATTAAATAATTTTAATATTTTATATTAAAAATTACTATCATTGTAAATTAAGCCATTCTTAAAAAAAATGTGTACCTTATTTCACCAAATTTCACCTCTAAAATAAACATAAATGACTCTCGCTTTTATAATAACATTTCAATCAATTATTAAAATTACTTGTATATTTATACTTTTAAAAATAATAAAAAATTTGATTTATTATTTTCGCTATTTTTTATACTTTTCAAATACACAAACTTATTATTATTATATAAATTTTAATATATAAATTTCTCTTAATTACTATAACTTAATGAATATTTTATTTTTAAATAATCATTTTATAATTAAATGATATCTAATTTTCTAATAATGTCATTAAATTTTTTTTCTAGTGACGTAGGTTTGTTAAAAGAAGTTTTAGTGATATTTGAAAGAAAGAAGAAGTTCAGATGGTATGTAAAAAAAAATCCAGTGGTGTAGAAGAATTTTTGATAGTTTGGAAAGGAAATTTTAGTGACGTAGAAGAAGTTCTGATGATGTTTGAAAGAAATTTCGATAGTTTGAAAATAAAATTGGTGCAAAAGAAGTTTAGCAATGCACAAAGAAAATTTTGATAATTCTTAGAGAAAATTTCAATGATTTAGAGAGGAAATTTTAATAGTTTAAAGGAAATTTTGATAGTATAGAGGAAATTCAAGTGATATGTAAAAGAAATTTCGATAATATAGAAGAAATTTTGATCATTTAGAGAGAAAATTTTAATAATACCTAGAAAAATTCTGATAATACAAAAAAAAAATTAGTTATTTGAAAAAAAAAATTTAATCTAAAATTTACCATTATATCATCATTTCCCTGATTAAATTTACTTTAGACAATATTAATATTTTTTTGTTATTGTAAAATTCAGGATATAGACGGCCGGGGAAAGACGAATCGGAAATGGCGCCTCTGCTACGACGCGCCTCCCATTCCACTCCTGGTCTGCGTCGTTTGCCCCCGGCGATCGGAAGAGCTCATCGGCTTCCTCCTTCCAGTGGCTTCTTCCACTTCCCGTCCATCGCGCCCAAGAATGGCGGCACTTCCATGTCGCCCATCCCCAGCCGTCCCGTCCACCACACCCTCCTTTGCAGATCTAGGGTTTCACTCGCACCGGCCGACGGGGAGGGCCATCACGTCCGGCTCGACCAGGAAGGTGAACAGGATTTGGGCCCGGACGGAGAGGTTTTCAGGAAGACCCTGCGGCTGGTGGAGTGCGCCATGCTCGCCTCCGTCGCCGGTCTCGCCTACATACTCAGCAATACTCTCGCCATTGAGGTCGGTAGCGAGTGCTCTTGACCTTGATTTTTTTCCTCCTCCCCCCACATTTTTCGAACTTTGAGTCAGCCTCTGGTCTTGATTATTATTCGTGTTGCTGTTATTATCTTCACGAGGAATCAAACTAGTTTAAAGTCGCATTTTATATGTGTTGGCATATATGATGGTAATGTGATACTTGTCACTTTACTCTGTCTCTCCAAATCTTTGAGAAAATTCAGCTTTTGATCACGAAATTTCTGTAAGGCCGGCTCTAAACGTTGATGTGGTATACTATGCTCTTGTTTGTGCCAATGGAATTCATGAAAATTGAATTAAAATGAAATCAATCTCTATGAATCACTTATTTTAGTTGCCAATGAAATTCATGGGAATTGAATTGAAATCCCATAGATCATTTGTATAGATGGAATTGAATTCAATTCAATTCTAACATTACTATTCACTATTGAGTTTAAGACAGAAATGAAGTTCGGGCTCATGAGGTATGAATCGTTTAGAATTCAACTAGCTCGGGCTTTCTTGTCTGTTTTTGTTCAAATGTCAGAATTTATTATTCCGTTCAATTCTGAGAGAAAACACCTCTGTACTGAATTCATTTCTGTCTAATTTAATTCCGCTCAAGAAATGAATTTCTGTTAATTCATTTTCGATCAATTCCATGTGCACAAACACATCATTTGTGTCGGTGAAATTGAATTCTATTGATTTCTGTTGATACTGTTCACTCTTCAGTTTAGGATAAAAATGAAATCTAGGTTTATGAGGTATGAATTGTTCAAAATTCAGCTAGCTCGAGCTTCCTTGCCTGTTTCCATCTGACCGTGAGAATTTCTAATTTTGTTTAATTCTGAGATGTGTACAAACACCTCCATACTAAATTTATTTTCGCCTATTCAATTACGCTCAATAAATGAATTCCTGTTAATTCATTTTCGACCAATTCCGTATGAGCAAATATGCCCTATAATGCTTGCTTAATGTTCTAGATTGGACTTGTTGTTTTATGGGAAAAGTTATAGATTTACCTACAGTTTCTTCTCAGAATATGGATTCCAAAATTTGCACTTCAATTTAATTCGCGTCTCTTTGCTCCTTTGATTCACTAGCTCACCTTATCACTCAATTTGTAACTACAAGCTATGTATTTTCAATAATATTGCATTTACCATAAGGTTTTTCCACCTTTTTGATGGTAATTTCCAATCCAAGTCACGTTTTCCATATAGCTCACTCCTCGTGCTAGTCCATCGACCAATGTATTATTTGTAAATCCAATATGGATTTTGACATTGGTCAAATCAATACATTTTTGGGTATCCATACCTGCAGTGAGCGTGAAAGAGCTGATGTCAGACTCCCAATAATGAAATGCTTGATTTATCCATTCCAAGTAACTTACGCAGGCTTTCATTGATGGAGTGTAGGAGCCCGGAGATAACAATAATTTAATTATGAACCAGATACTTATTTATTCCCATATTTTCATTTTTAAATTTGTTCTTTAATTCCTTTAGAGTTACTTTGGCTGCTTCTTCTCGTTGCCAATTGTTGTGTCGTCCATGAGATGGGGAGTTGCAGCAGGTAGGAAAACAACGGTATGCCCTTAACCACATGTTATAAAAAAATTTAGACATGTGTTTCTTGGTGCACTTCCTTGGTTTTCTTGGTTCAGGTTGCTACCGCGATGTTGCTGCTTATTTTATCTGGTCCAGTGAAAGCAGCTACCTATTTGGTACACTCATCTCTCTTCTTCTAAGCTTTTATCAATCTTTTTCATGCTCCAATATATATAGTTTGAATGCTTGCTTTCTGCGATGTTATTGTTTCATATCTCTGATCCATGAAAGAAGATTTGTTGTCATGAATTTTTCTCACACGAGGCTTAATTGATCCAATCTTTAAGAAAGTTAATGGGGTAGCATTCAGGATCTGGAAGCATATATGATATATCCCTGTTGATATTCAATGTAGTGTTTTGCAGGGGAACTAGCATATATTTAATTTCTCAATGGATGCTTCATGTTTAAACCATGAAACTACAACGATTCTTTAAATTTATGAAAACCATTTCAATGCCCGCCTTTTTTTGATGAAGAAATTAATTTCTTCCAGAACTTTTCTTGTCAATCTCAGATGTTTACGGAAATACACATCTGTAAATTGGAACAGTAAATGTAAAATCTGATTCAGGAAAAGCATCCTGCTAGTTTATTTTGTATGTCCAGGTTATTTAGTCCAGATTGTAGTTTATTAAAGCTGATTATGATTTTATCCCTCATGACTATATCTACTTCTGCAGCTTATGCATGGCTTCCTTGGTCTGGTGATGGGTTCCTTGTGGAGGTATGGTGTTTTCATTTTTTTTGATCTCTCTGTCCTGTTGGACTGTAACAATTATAATAGCACCTCTGAGACGTGATTTCTTCCTGCGATTTTGTCATGCATCCAATGATATATATGTATTGGTTCATTTTTCCAGATTGGGAGTGAACTGGGGCCTTTCTGTCGTCCTGTGCACTTTTGTAATATCTGGTTTCCAATTTCTTGCCATTTCTTCTGGAGTCTGCTCTTTTTATCTTTTGATGAATCCATTCACTTTGCAGGTCAGGATGTTGGGTGCCATGGGATATGTTCTACTGTCCTCATTCCTAATTAGGGAGAACATACTTTATCTTGTAAGCACAAAGTAGTTTTGCACCTTCTAATTTGTTATTTTTTAATTTCACTGTCATCTCAGGTCTTTGTATTTCCAGATTGCAATAAATATTCATGCATCCTTGATGAACACGTTTGCAAGTGTGGGGATAAATACAATCATATCAATGAACACGATATATGCCATATTTTCTTTCGTAGTAAGTTCCTTCTCTCTCTCCAATTCATTTCTAATCTGTTAAAAGTTTTTTAACCGTTTTCTCATTTAAACATGAACCAGCTTATGCTCAACTGTGCATTTTTTGTTCTATTGCTGCATATCTTGTATGCAGTATTCCTCGCCAAACTTGGGATGACTGATTCTTTAGCCCTACCAAGATGGCTGCGGAGGGCGGTCTAAGTATTTGATTAGCAGTTGATGCCAATTCTCCACTTTTTAACAAAAGGAATTGTTTTGCACTTGCCATGTCTGGAGTTCAGAAATTTTGTAAATCATTCTCTCACATTTTCTCAGGATGGTCCGATGCAATTTTATGGAACAAGGGTCATTCATTGCAGTCAAACAATATCCACTTGACATAGGAGCACCAAATGTCACTCTGTTGTACATTTATTGGATTCATTCACCTAGAGAAATGTTGTTGCTGCAGGTTTTTCTTTAAACTACCATCTGATTGGTTCTAATCTTGTAAGTGATGCGATTGAGTCACATTATCTGGTTTAAAACGGTATTTTTTGATGACTGATGTAGCAACATTACACAGTTATCATGTTGCCTCTGCATTACAATTGTGTGAGCTCATCAATTTATTCGATTTAAGCAAAGCTGTCTGTCGTCTTGTTTGAACCAAACTCATGGCTAGTTGCTTATTAGATGGGATGATCCAAGTTCCTCAGAAATTAGTTCGAAAAGGTGATCTTGTTAGGAAATATCTTGATTTGATCCCTCAAAGTTATTGGTCCAAGGATCAAATTCTATCCTATGGCCTCTTCTCATGACTTTGTTGTTTAAGATTCATTTGAATCTAACATGCGAAAATCAGTCAAAAGAATTCAACTTTTTATTGAAGTTTTCAATTTAAATTGAAGTGTTCATTAGGTTGATGTGTGTAGTGATGGTCATTGAAAAATGTTAGTATATTTTTTATACAGATTCAAATAATCATTACCAAACGTTTCTTCCATTTGGTAACCTATGATTCGCATTTAATGTAATGAGATTGGATTACTTTTTTGTCTGTTAGATTACAATATTTGAATTTTCATGATTATAAGGTTTGAAATGTGATTGAGATAAATTGAGTTCCTTAAAATATCACTCAATTAACTAAGTATAACATTAAATGTTAAGAATAATTTATTTAGTATTACAACACATCAAGAGCTGATCTAGGAAAGAAACAAACGCTTTGATGTGATCTTTCTAACGGAGGAGTTTTTTCAATATATTTGGCGATGACGAAGAAACAGGTAACATGGTTACAGAGATCAAGGGCGGAGGAAGAAGAAGAAGACCCACAAAAGACCCACAAAGGAAAGGATGGAGGTGGTGCCGTAGCCGCGGCCGGACGAGCCACTGTCGCTGATTCCGACCAGGAAGCGACAGTCACCGATGGAAGGATCGAGGAAGGTAATCATGCCCAGCCCATCAAAATCACAGCTCCGAGAGCTCTGCTTGCTAAGTTGGTAGTAGCTGTTGAAGGCGTAGGAGACGTTTCCCTTGTCTCCGATGGAATTGCAGGAGCCGCCGTGGAGCAGCGGGGTGCAGTCGGCGGCGTCGCAGGCGACGTTGACGTGGTTGGCGGCAGCGGAGAGTTCTGTGGATGGATGGGCAACGCACCACCTGGGGGGCAGGTAAGTGACGTCCCTGGCGTTCTTCAGGCTGGGTTTGCCAAGGCCAAGGTCCAGAGCATACTTGGCCTGGCCGTCGAAGGAGAAGATGCCCCAGTGACGCTCGAAGGTGCCCGGCAGCGTGCTCTTCTGCTCCTCGTCGAACAGGGCGAACAGGTACACGTCCACCGGTGGGTTCCCTGGTCTGAGCGGAGTCCCTTTCTTGCCGAGCACGTGGTTTATCAGGCCCTGGTTGAAGGCTCTGGCGGCGGTGAGGTTGGCGGGCTCTGCTCCGTCGGTCGGCCAACCCACCTCACCAACGACGATGGGCATATGCCCGTACCCGATCCCGTCGAGGGCGGCGACCAGGGTGTCGTAGTTCCCATCGAAGGCGTTGTAGTACACGCTCCGCCCATCCACCAGCGGGTGAGCAGTGCCCTGGAAGAACGCGTAGTCCTGTGGGAAGTCCGAGCTCTGGTACAGACTCAGAAACGGGTAGATGTTGACGACGAACGGCGATCCGTTCGAGCTGAGCAGCGACACCAGCTGCGTCATGATCTGGGTCAGCTCGGATCTGAAGGATCCCTGAGACGGGAGAGACGATTCGTAGGCGTCCGCGTTGCAGGGCACCACCAGCTTTATGTATCCTGCTAGATTGGCCTTCGCCAGCGACTGCTGCAGGTTCGTCATCGCAGGCACGACAAGCGATTGATACCTTCCTTGGTAGCTCCTGAGGAACGGCTCGTTCCCAACAGCTATGTACCTGACCACCCATTCCACAACCCGTCATCATCATCATCGACTACTGCGCATCTACCACAGCAACAAAACAACACCCACTGGTACCTGATATCGACACCACCCTTCACCGCGAACCTGGAGATGTTCTGCCTGACCCACATATCGGAAGCTGCAACGGAGGCGGCCAGAGCCGCCAGCAGCTCGTTCGGCACGCCCACCATCACCTGGATGCCACTCCCCATCAGCGCCCTCAGCACGGAAGGCTCCGAGTCGAACAGCTTCACCTTCCCGATCCTGTTCTGCTGCAGCAGATCCACCACCACGGATGGGGGCAGCCTGTGGGTGGACTGGGTGCCCCAGTTCACCCCCACCCCACACTCCACTCGGACCCCATACAACAACGACAGGAGTGAGAAGAGCACGCAGCGACGGAGGACCAGTCCCAGCAGGCTCGCCGCCTCCGCTTTCCGCCGAGATCTGGAGGAGGCCATGCTGATCCGGGTTGGTGTCGGCAGGGCCAGGGGGCGGTGATGCCGATGCGGTGGGCTTGTAGGTCCGTTGAACTACAAGCTAACCAGGTATTTTAATTTTAATAATTATAAATAATATTAAAATTAAAAATAATTTTATAAATAATATTAAAATTAAAAATTTACCTATAAATATTTATAAAGTAACGATGACGTACGAAAATTTGAACCTTTTATTTTCAAAATAAATCATAATTATAAATTTACAAGAAATGTAAATAATAATTTTTTAATAAAAATTTAAATCTAAAATTCAAATTTTTTTCTAAAATCACTTTATTTGTGACGCGGTGGTGGGGTTAGGCATAAAGTGGTTGTTCTACAGGTAAAGCGGAGCATTTCGATTTCGTCTGCCACCACCACCTACGATCTAACGGATCTTTTTTCTTCTTTTTTTTCTTCTTCTTCGTCGTCTTTTGCGAATATTATAATGAAAAATCATTAATAAAAGAAAAAAATATATTTTAATTTAATAATTCAGATTAAATCTAAATCACTTTTTAAAAAAACGAAGTAAAGGAAATGCTTGAATTGTTGGCGCCTGCATTGATGGATTCACTCAAATCTCCTGCACCTGGAAGCGGAGACAGAGAAGAGGGGCATGGCTGATGGCTCAACCAACACAGTTTGAAGCAACCATTCTCTTCCTTCACCTTGTATTCATCGCACCTGAAGCTTTGAAGCAGCATCCCCGCTCGAAACAGCTCGTCGTAGCTCAATGGCACCGTCCCAAACCCTGTCGCCTCCAGACGTACACCTCGCCCACCGCTCTAGTCCCTCGTGCCTCGCCTTCCTCTCCGAACAACGACTTCTCCACCCGCCCACGCTCGGATGAGACCCTCGTGACCGTCGACTCTAGGCAGTTGAACAGAGGAGTGTGGTAGTAGTTCAGTGCGTCCATGAACCTCTCCCCCAGCACCAGCCGGCTGTGGTTCGACTTGTGCTTCGCCACCACCACCACCTTCGGGGAGAGAGACCACAACATCCTTTGGAATTGAGAGAAAGAGGTAATTTCAATGATGTCACTGAAAACAGGAAGAAGAGTATTTTTGATAATAAAAATAGTAGATCGAAGAATATATATGTTATTTACGAGTACTTTAAAAAATTGAGAGTACATTAAAAAAAATTGTGTTGTTATTTGTGTAAAATATAAAAAATAAAAATATGGATGTAATTGAAAAATATAATAATAATATAATAAAAAAATAAATTGAAAAATAAAAAAGGTATTATCGTAAAAGTAAAAGTGATTTTAAAAATGAAGACGAGAGAAGTTTGAAATGATTCCCGATGAAACTGAAACAAACGGTGGGTGCTTTTTTGCAGGGGAGGAAAAGAAGGAAGGGAGGAAGGGGAGGAAGGAAGGAAGGAAGCAGGGGAGAGGGGCTTGTATGTGTTTGCTCCGGTGATCTTCCGCTCGCCACACCTCACCGGAGATGCGCTCCACCGGCGGCCACCAAAGGCAGCACGCCGAGCTCCCTCCCCCTCCCAATCGGATGAAGCAGGCGGGGGAAGAAGAGGGTGGTCCTCCTCCGCGCCCGCCGCCGAGAAAGAATCCCCTGGTCCTCCTCCGCCCCCACCGCCGCACCAATCCGCTGGTGTGGCTGTGCGCGGCGCTGTGCGTCGTCTTCAGCGTCCTCCTCATCCTGGCGGGCGTCCTCACCCTGGTGGTCTTCCTGGTGGTGAAGCCCAAGCACCCCAGCTTCGACATCTCCGGCGCCACCCTCAACAGCGTCTACCTCGACGCCTCCCTCTTCCTCAACTCCGACCTCACCTTCCTCGCCAACTTCTCCAACCCCAACCGCAAGCTGGACCTCGGCCTCGCCTACGTCGGCCTCGAGCTCTACTTCCGCGACCGCCTCGTCTCCGCCCGGGCCACCAAGCCCTTCACCCTCCGGACGGGGGAGGGCAGGCTGGAGGCCGTCCACATGCTGTCCAGCCAGGTGTACCTCCCGCCGCCCCTCTCCTCCCAGCTCCAGGCCGAGGTCGGCAACGACACCGTGCGCTACAACGTCAGGGGCAGCTTCAGGGTCAGGGCCACCCTCGGATTTCTCCATTACTGGTACTGGTTGTACGGCAGGTGCTCCCTCGAGCTCACCAGACCCCCCGCCGGCGTTCTCGTCCGCCGCACCTGCCGCACCAAGACCTGACCATTCCACCCACACTCACGTAAAACTCTTATCTTCTCTTCCTTTCTCGATCAGTACTCCTCCTCCCCCACCCAAACATGTTATTTGTCATCGTCTCTGCAACTTCACCCCATATTGCAAGCAACAGCATTGTAAATGCTGCATACCACATTTGCCTTCTCATCAGCTCATCTATCAGCAGGATGCTACATTATTGCATATCAGGTTAAAGAACTTCAAACCCCACTTTCTTTTGTTTTCCTATGCTTCCTTGGTGTCTAAGGATTTATGATGCGTTTGTTTGTCTGCGCATAACTTCTTGTACCATCAAAGCAAAAACAACCCATCAGAGCTAGGCAGGCATTTCACATATAATGAAATCATCCAAAAAAAAGAATGAACCTTATCATGCCCCTCTCCCTGCTCATCTTGGTGGCTCTCCATGACGTGCCTTGAGAGACACTCTCCTTCCTCCTCGTAGATCCGTGCCTTTTTTGCTTCATGCTTTTTATATTGGTTTGGTGCTCCACAAAATTATTTTAGTGTTGCAATCACCTCACGGCCTCTTTGAAAGGGTGTGTTTGTTCAAGTGAGATGAAGTTTACGTTTTTTTTTTTTTTTTAATTATATAATTTATGATATAAGTATTTTAATATAAAATATTAAAATTATCTGATAAATATTGTTATATATTATTACGATAAAAAATATAGTAATAAACACATCAACAAATAAGACCACTAGTTCCCCAGACATCGACGCAAGCAGTCACCGAGGAGCAAAATGAGCAAATCAGAGATACTTCCTTTTTCTTTCTCCTGTGTCAAAGCAAAAAATGAGCAGATCAGAGAGAAGTACAGAGGATGTATGACAAAGCAAAGAAGCAAAACTAAGAATTATGAATAAAATACCAACTTATGGGTGATTTCCTTAATTTTGTGGATATGCAATGGCAACTGTTCAAAAATGCAATCATAGAATTGGTACTCAATTCACCCAAAATTTGAAAGAAAGAAAGAAAGAAAAAAAGAAGGAAGATTCGGAGATGTGCTGATTTTGACCAAGTTTCAACATGAATGTATTCCGAGGTAGCGTTTGGATGCTCAAACCAAGTGAGCATATATCAAAGGGTGTATTTAGAGATAACTTTATTTAACTTTATAAGTTAGAATTAAAGTTAATTTTATTAATGAAATTGAAATTATGTAATAATTAAAATGATAAAAATTTATATATTAAAATATATATAATATTAAGAATGATTTTAAGAGTCCTGACTTCAAACGAATGAAGTCACAAGGTCCATTAATTTGTGAAGCCGTAACGACTAGCTTTGTCTTATGATATGATAACAAGGATGCTACATCATACAATGCAGAGGCACAAGAAGCACGGACATCATTGTGGTACCCGTTGGAGACATTTGCAGCTCAAACAGGAAATAATGCTTGAACCATGCAATCTCCAAGATATATGATATAATAATGATGGACGTTGACCATGCAATCTCCAAGATATATGATATAATAATGATGGACGTTGACCATGCAATCTCCAGCTTCAATAGCCTAAAACAAACAACTTCGACATACAAATTATAACAAGAACCCAGCAGACCATACCCAATAACTTTAAATTACAGATTTCAAGGACTCATCACAACACATTAAAATATAGATTACGTTTCTATGATAAAAAAACATTCACGATCTCAACCAAATATGCAAGCAGTGGTAGATTTATGATACCGCAATCCAATCACTTGACATTCTATGATCACATAATGAGTGTTTTCTTATAGATCTTGTTTGTTTACCAAACTCTAACTTTCATTACTGTTAACTACTAAAGTTAATAAACAATGTTGACAAACGACATTGTCATACAGTGTTTCATCCAAACAAACACAACTCTAACAATAACTAAAACAATTCCAACTAACTTCAACTACGGTACAAGAGCTAAAATTAGAATTACAAACAAACGCAGCAATAATGTGAAAAGAGAACAACCGTTTACCGAATTAAGCAAAAGACGTCAATCGTCAGACTCCACCGACCTTTGACAAGTACCAAGGATCTAACCATTTCATGGTATTTCTACTAATGTCGACACAAACAGCAGAAACACCCGCGCTTTAATTTCAAATGCGCATATTTAAACGGCCATCCACAGTCAAGCTGAAAATTTTAATTTACGTGGGTGACCATGTTCCAGTCTGATAGAAATCCGCATCCTTGACTTCGGGAGATTCCAGGCCTTTTGCACATTCCAAATGACAGATGGGTGGCAAGAAATCCCGTATGGATGGAAGGGAAGGCAAAACTTACAAAAGCAAAACACATCCATGAGGGGTTGGGTTTTTTCATGGGACCCCGGTGGTCAGGCGTGATAGAGGAGGACCAGCATTCAATGAAAAGAATCTGGCGTGAGTGCCAGATGAATTATCAATGAGTTGCTGTAGTTGAGACTTGAGTGAGTGACCAAATGGGTTCTGAACCCTGAAAAATTCTTTCCAGCTACATCATCAGTTGGTGAAGCTCTGCGTCCTGCTGGGCTAGGTCAAGCATCATAGCCTCGTCAAAGAATTTATTGATACTCACGTCCTCACTCATGCCCTGCAATAAGGGAAACAAAAAATTACACATTGAATCACAAGGAGGAACAGATAATGCATTATGGTTAGTTAATTTTACCTTCCGACGTCTTGTCTTCACCATAAACTCACGGGCAAGGTGCTGAATGGGTGCTGGCTCAAGTGGGCGGAGGACAATGCTTTTGTCAAGCGGGTCACCAGGAACTATGGCCCAATGATCAAAGACAGATAGGCAAAATGCCTGTCCTTGCGTGTGATATCTCAAGTCGGTCTCAAAGCCAAACGATTCTATCACCGGTAGGAATGCCTGGAATGCAACAAAAGTTGTTGATATGGGGGAGATGGCTCAATGAACATTTTACGGTATTTGCATGATGTGACGAGAGGTGCATACCTTAACAATGTATGCAGGGGTACCTGGCTGTGGGACGTCTGCGGTAACATGACCCCGCCGACGAGATAATACAGTGTAAATTGCAGAAACACAATCAATTGGAGTTTGAATCTGAAACAAGCATAGATGGTAGGTAGACTTGCAGCACTAAAGAAGTGGGATAACACGAGAGAGCCATGATTTTGGTATACCAGATAGAGAATGTTACCTCTACATAATAAACAGGCTCCATCAAACGTGGGGTAGCCATCAGGAATGCTGAATAAGCCACACGTCGAGCAGTTGGAATAATCTGACCACCACCACGATGTAAAGGTTCAGGAGCAATTGTTGCATCTATAATTTTGAACTTCACGTTGCGAATGGGCTCATCGCAAAGGGGACCCTCTCTCGCACCCCATTGGAATCTGTTCATCATAATTATCGAATTTATAGCTTCCACAATTACCAGGAAAATGCATAAAGCGATAATCATATAAGCACAACAAATACAAGTCAACTTACCCCTGAACAATGGAATCCTTCACAGAATTCAGTAAGACTTTGTCAACATCAGTTGGGAGAGAATCATCTAGTAATATGTTAGGACCCTGCAACCAAAGGAGAGACAAAAGTGAATTATTAGGCTGACATATTGACGTGTACATTTTTGAACAATGCTATCTTTGGCTATGCCACCACGATATGCAAGGATGACATTTTTTAATATGGAGTGATTTTTACTTTGAGGATGCAAGTACTCAATACAATACAATATCTGTTTACAGGTAATATACTCTCTAAAGCATGAATCTTGACTAAAGATTTAAAGTAAAGGACAAATGGTTACCGTGATTTGCTTCAGAAATTATAACAAACTTTTCTCAAGATAAAAGTACAGACCTCTAGACTCAACATGGCATACTTGAAACCATAAGTCTCTCTCTCTCTATCTTCACATACACCAAAAAAATGTCGTTTACACATGGGAAGCTCCCTCCCTCTCCCCATCCTTGGCAGGTAAAAGTCATTCAAGAAAAGTTCCCATGAATGTCCTTAACAGAATTTCTATGAATTTTAAACTTCAAAACGACGACCATGTAAAATGTCAATGGGATTGCATATTCCTTGAAATTTGTTTACAATCAAAGGATAATAAATAGATCACACCTGTTTGTCAGGACCAAAGGCCCATATAGATCTTGCTGCCAACAAATCCCACTCATAACTCTGCTGGAAAAAATCTCCTATTTTCCTTCGTGGCCAGTCAATACTGACAATGCCATTCTCAATGTCCTCTGCCAAGCCTCTCTCCAAGGGTTCCGCAAGCTGGCAATAAAAGTAAGAACCACTTATTGTCCAATGAAATTTTTATCAAGCATTGTGGGTAAATGAGCTTGACGCCCTAATATTACAAACTTTGAAATGAATAGCAAGAAACCTAGAACGGCAATAACAAATCATACATTGCTATCTTACCATGGTGACTTTATTCTTTTTATTTGGTGTTTCAGCATAGCATCTCATGGAGGAAGACTCAACTACCGTTTCACAAAAGGAAACCACAGGATCCGCAACCTACAATGATAAAATAATAAAGAGCACGTGGGATTCAATGTATAATTCAAACCCAAAATGTTTATATAGAAACAATTATAGATAGAGCAAAGAAAATGAAGACATACTTTGACTTCAACTTCTGAATAAAGCTCTCTAAGATCCTTCATGATAGAATCCAGGTAAATCTCTCCTGTGCCTAGAATTGTGTGTTCCCCTGACTCCTCAACTTTGGTGATTGCTAGAGGATAGCTTTTACTAATTTTCCGAAGGCCCTCCACCATCTTGGGTAGCTCACTGGGATTTAATGGCTCTGTGGCTGTCTTCACAACAGACAAGGTATTAAAACGAAGGGGACGAAAGATGTAGACATCCTCATCCATATCGAAAGGGCATAGTGTTGCTGTTTTCATAATTGAAGCATCAACACCTTCAATAAGAACCCACGAACCAGCTGGTGCCTTGCCAATTGGAATACGATACCGAGCTTGGTAAACCCAGAGCTTTGTCACTTCTTTTATAGTCATATCTTCTTCATCTTCTGGGGAATAACCTTCTCCTAGCACACGCAAAGTCTGACCAGTCTGAATAGTTCCACCATAAACACGTCCAAACGCATCAAACACGCTGCAGTCAGATTTAGGATAAAGCTTAGTAACGTTAACCATGAGGGGCCCAGAAGGATTACAGTCTCTCATGGTCTCAGCAACAATTGAGTCTTGGGGCCCTGTGTATATGTGTTCTGTCTTCCTTGGAGCTGCATCTTTGGCAGAAGGAATATGTTCAACAAGCATGTCTACGAAACCAGTAGCAGATCCAAAGACAGAGCTACAGGCCAACCTCAACAAAGGTCGGACATTCAATCTGTACGCAGCATTGCTTAGTGTCACACCTAGTTCAGCCAGAGTCGTCTCTACACTCTTTTTATGCTCTCCAATTACTTGACTATAAATTTTGTAGAGTGGTTCAAGAATGAACTGAATAAATGATCTTTCTCCTCCAGCTATATGAGGTTTCTTTCTAAAAGTCCTTGTGTCAGGGTGATAGTAAAAATCTCCCCATAGACGTGATGCAAATTTCAAATGATCAAATGAGATCCCATGAAGTTTAGAATATAGTTTGGAAAATGACTGTAAAGTGAACGACCATCCGGCACTTGCACTGGCAAAGCATACATTGCCAGCAGCTGGATCAATTATGTGAGTGCCTCCAGCTGAAGTGGAGAAGGCAGATATTAGGTCATTGATGGTTTCCAATGTATGTCGCAATTTGAAATATGCATCATTGGGGGGTAGTTTGAGCTCTGTAATCAGCCTGTCAACCTTACATATTCATTACAAACAATAATTGACATCACACACACAACAAGGTGGAGAAGAAATGGAAGGAAATTTTGCTTGTAAATAAAATAAATACAAAAATTATAAGAAATGCCACGAAAGGGAATACCTTGTTTATTACAACAACTATAGGAAGCCTCTCCTGTATTGCATGGCGTATAGCCCTCTCTGTGTTTACCTGTTCAATAAAGAAAAAAATTATTAGATTCTTTTCAGCAAGAAAGAGAATGGAAGAGAGATTTTGATATGAAGAGAATCACATAAACAAAAAGATAGAAAAGAAAAACAAAAAATCATATTTATCGAATTGACAACCAGGCCAACTAAAACAGTCACACGTATGAATTCCAAGAAACCCATAGACAACGAACTTTAACAACAAAATCTTTGGAAAAGCCCATCACAAATCATCACCACTCCCACCCCAATTGTTCAATTTATCATGCCAGAATGAAGTTGTGTAACATGAGCTGACCTGGTTGTGGATATTCTCCTCCACAAGGTATTTCAAATTTAACAATTCCTTCCAGAAGTAAGATAAAGAAGGATTTGGCAGCATCTGTTGGCATTTGTTGATGGGCAAACTTTGCTTCTTGTAAACAATTTTTTTTTTGATAATGGTGAATTTTGCATTTACTAGGATTTTAACCTTGGTAGAAGCTATAAATTATACATACCTAGCTAAGCTATAGTAGATAGTCACCTATTTGTAAACCATATTGATCCACAGGATATTATCATTGCCAAGGTACATTCACCATTTCCCAAGCAAAAACAAATTGGGGTTTTTCAATAATCTGATACACAGAGTGCATTGCTTTAATGGCTTACACACATACCGCCAATCAATTAAACAAAGACCCTTAGTGCTTGTTGACATACAGCACCCCCTCTCCCCACAAACCAGAACCTACATTTCCGTTCAATAGCTTGTGGACCACCTACCGACAGTCTGAAGCACAAATGTGAAATATTGGAATCCTATTCAAAATAAACCACAGGTACTTCTTCACCCTCCCAATCATGCCAAGGTAGAAATCTCCATTCTGCAACTTTTGGCTTGTTTGGAGTTGAAGGGGAGGGGCTATGTATTTGAGGGGAGTGCTTTCCAAGGTTATTAAGGTGCCAAAACACCCAGGCAGTAGCCTTGGGCGCTTAGGCACCCATATTAATTTTTTTTTTTTGATTTTAAAATACATACATACATACATATATATATATAATTTTTGATATATTTTACGTATATCAATAATTTAAAAACATAAATATATAGTGCAAATTAACTTAACGTTACAAACCCAAAGACATGGTGTTAAAAAGTCACAACTTATAAATTAACTTGTGATAAACAATACACAACAACAACAAAAATGACCAATTTACATATGATACTAAAATAAAAAAGGCCTTTGTTAGAAAACCGTAAAAAAATCTTATATGGTATTAGATCTTTCTTCCATCTCAAACTAGATCAAATTAAGTTCTATAAGGCATTAAATGCACCTGAGCATTGCCCAGAAAATGCCTAGGAGACTATGCTACTTTCTACCTTGCATAAAAAACTATAACTCTAGATTTGACCTGTTGAAATATGCACCCCAATCAGTGTGCTTTTAGCAAAATTGATTCTGAGGTCAGAAAGCATCTTGAATAACCTTAGAAGAAACTTCAATCTCTGAGTTTGGGCCAATGACTCCTTATAAAAGGGCAAAGTGTTGTCATCATATCGAAGTAGAGAGACATCATCCCCTTACTCCCAATACACAAGCCCTCTGACCATCCATCCCTAAGTACCTTGCCATACATCAGCACTAGAATGTTTGCTGCAATACTAAAAAGTGGGGACGACAAAGGGTACCTGTATCTAATTCCAAAATGCATAGAGATTCTCCCAAGACATGCCATTAATTAGAACCCAAAATAAGGCTGAAAAGAGCACATTAGCTATCCAATTGATCCATTTAGTCAAACTAAGGCTTGTAGGAAAAATCCATGAACCTCCAATCACCATGATGACTTAAGAAAATTTGCCATAATAAGAATGAGAAGCACAATGTAGACATGGTGACTTAAGTGTCACATTACTTGGGTAATGCCATACTGATTACTACATGTGTTGATTGAATCCAAGAAGACAATAAATACTAGAAATCATATGGTATCTATCCATCCAAAGCCATGCTATGATAATAAAGCAAAGAGAAAAGGCCCTGAAGCCAGGTCGTAATGCCAACCCCAACTCATAGCCCAAACAAGTAGACACAAATGTCAGCCTCACAAAAAGCATCAATTATCTTCTCAGGACCATTTCAATTTATCTGATGTGTCCAACTATAACAAAAAGGTATCATTTATCAAAATTACATGACATATGCTAAGTTGAAAGAGTATTTTATAGGTCTGACAACAATACAAACAAAACTAAAGCTCCATTGGCAACAAAAAAATTGAAACAGCCATCACATAAAAAGTACTTAATGCACTAGTCATATAGCATGTATTGGCTCCACCACATTAGTTGTTTATAGTAGGATGTATCTATATTATTTATATTAAATTTTGAATTAAGAAAATCTTCCAAATTCCTAGTAATAGAATAGATACAACTCACAGAGAAATCCATAAAACACTCCATACGTAATAACATATCTAACAACATATAATCCTCGTTAATCAGATGGCCCTAAACGTGTTCATTAATTTTCAAACAGTAACGAATACCTCTCATACTAGCATACATCAAGTTTGTTAAATACCTGAAACTAATAAGTAGTGTATGTATCCTAGCCAAGCAAACAACGTCAACAACAAGAAACCTTCGTTATTATTATAATTCAGTAAATTAGTATTGATAATTTCCTCTGTAACTTTGATGCTTAGACATTTTGATTCTCATCCTTGGAGTACGTGAAAACCCAATCCAGTGAAAATCAAACCATGAAAATGCTTTTTAGATCCCTTACTGGAATAATCAATGTTGTATCCTAGTGGCATGACAACAATTTCGAAAAAAATCCTCTTTTTATATTAAGCCTTCAATTGTGATTTTTCCTCTAAAAGATTGATGCTTATACCTTCCGAACCTCACACATGGGGCATATTGCAATGATATAGATAGCTGATGCCCCCTCCTCCTAGTTCCCATGGGCACAATATGACATGGATTTAAGAGAATGATAAAACAAGATATGCAGCAAACATTTAATCTTTGCTTTAACCAACATGCTTTATCCCCTGTGCCAACAATTCAGGTTCATATGAACAGATCATATATGTGAAATATAAACCTCAAATTTATTTATCTCACCAAATAGAATAGAAGACAGTAAAAGACACCTCAATGTGCTTGAGAAATCCTTCTCCTGTTATAGTTAGTTCATGAAAAGTTTTCCTTACATTTGATTTTGGTTTCATCTTAGGATCTCACTTTTCCTTTTTGGAAGAGAAATCTCATATTAGAATCTCAGTTTTTTTGGTTCTTGTCATCTAAGAATCTCACTTTCTTCCATTTTTTATATAAAATAGAGGAGATTCGAAGAAATTTTCAGTAATTTTTTATATAATCTAAGCTTAGGTCAATACACACCAAATATAAGTAAGGTGGTAAAAGCCAAACTTTTTATCATTTACCTGGCAACAGACAATCCAACCAATTTATTCTAAGTGATGCCTAGCAATCCCTCTCTACATTAACTCAAACATGAATTAATAGTTTCAACATCGATTTTGAATGTTGAAATCTTTCCACATGAAACAAGATTGCAAAGAAATGATGAATTCAAGTTCATTGAATGATGCTTGGGAATAAATTCATTTTCCAGAATGACTGCAAAACGCAAGCTCTTGACTACAATGGATCCTTAAGACAGGAAATTAGAAATTCCTTTTATTAGAATCCAATTAATTAGATTTCAATTACGAAATTGGTCATGAGAAAATTTTACCCAATAGAAGGACTCTAGTGAAATGAGAGGCTAACGTAGAGGTTTAGGCCGTAAAACCGGGCACGAAAGATCACCTACACTGCATCTACGAGAAATTCAATCATCGTAAATCAAACAAAAAAAAAAACACGAAATGAGGAGAGAAAAAGAAAGTCCTTGCTCACCATGACCCCCTCAGCTGCATCAACAATCAGGACGGCTCCATCAGCAAGACGCAGTGCAGCAGTCATCTCGTCAGAGAAGTTGACATGGCCAGGCGTATCCATGATGTTGCAAAGATAAGACTTGGCATTGCCATCCTCGAGAACGAGTGAAACGGGTGCAGCTTTAATAGATATCTTCCTCTCTTGCTCATCAATCCTGGTGTCTGTGAACCTCATATGCCTCTCGTTCCCAGCATCGAACGTCGAAACATGGTGCGTTTGCTCCACCAGCATGTCCATGAACACCGTCTTCCCGTGATGCAGGTGGCCGACCAGGGCGACGTTCCGCACCAAGGCGGGGTTGGACGCCAGCCCCAGCAAGAACTCGGTGGAGACGTAGGTGGACGAGTCCTTGACACCAACCTCGAACCGGACGTCTCTGATGGGCTTAATGATGGGCTGCTCGAGCGGAAGCTCGTCCTCGTCCATGACGAGGGTTTCGACGCCCTCCCCATAAACCTCCTCGGCAGTAGGGTAGTACTTCTTGTCCTCCGCGAGTACGACCTGGGATGCGACGGCGTCGGCGTCCATGCTGTCGGCGGTGGTGATCCATCCGTTCGGGGTCGGGCCGAGGGCGCCGTTCGCATCCTCTTCGGAGGGGGGCGAGCCCTGGGGTTTTGGGGATTCGTCGGCGTCCTCGGCGTCGACATCGGAGGCGGTGTCAGAGTCGGAGTCCACCTCGGGGCCGATGTAGTTGCCGAACTCATCGTAGAGGCTGTCGTCCATGGCAGGTCTGAGACTGAGCCGACGGATTCGGACCACCGACGCTGCTGAACGCAAGGGTTTTCGAGGGTCTTCTGCTTAGCTATTTGCATTGCTTTTTATTTCGTTATTATCTAAATACTCCTTTTAAATTAATTATTTATATTAAATTTAAATTCTTTAATTTTTCATATATACTGTAATTTTTATTTAACTAGTATTATTGAATTCGTATCTATAAAGTACAATATTTAATTGTACGATAATTTTTTTTTCACCTACATCAATTAAGAAGTCATAGATATCTTTATTGAAATTCTTGCATTACACACTACTTCATTGAATCTCTCGTTTGTCTTTTTTTATTATTTATATATATATATAAATGATTTAAAATTGATATCACTAAAAAATAATTTTAATGATACTACTAAAAAAATTCTTTAATTTTATTGTAAAATTAAAATTATTTGTAAAAGAAAAATTTGCAGGCAAGTGGAAAAGGATGAGAGTGGCAAAGAGTTAACAAGTGGAAGACAAAAAGAGAGTTGAAGAGGCAAGAAGAAGAGTTGAAAGAATTGATAAAAATGAGATTTATGAATTGTATGTGATTGTATAATAATTGTAGTTAAGATGAAACGTAATTACTATACATAACACTTTCGTTTAGTAATTTAACATTTCAACTTCAACTATGTATAATAAAAATAGGAAGAGATGTAATTGAAATTATATAAATAATAATTGTAATTGAACTCTAACTACTATTACCATACAGATTTAAATTGTTTATTAAAAATAACTCAACTTTAGCTATACAAACAACTAGAGTTGTGATTAACAAATAGGGTCTTAGATTCAACCATTAGTAAAAATCTCATTTTTGGAAGCCTCTTGGTCCTACAATCTAAAAAGTTGTCTACCACCAAAAGTCTATTGAAGTAATCTCATATTGTGAAATAATGAAAAATTGTAAAAAATAATAAGAATTTTAAATATTATTTTCTATTACCTCACATGATTTTACAACATTTTTAAAAGTACAAACTCCTCAATAGTGTCAAAAAACCACATCCAGTGAATAGACCAAGACAACTACTATTAAATAGGAGAAAGCCAACCAAGGAAAAGGTTGTTGAAATACACATACAAAAGAATAAAATGAGATAGATGGTAGAAGGGTGATTTTGGCACTCTACATGTACGCTCCTAAAAGGTGAACACTTCTTCAACAAAAAAGTCACCAAGATAACATTGTGGGATAGATGTCTTATTTAATTTACTTGAGTTCTTGATGCTCGTCTTTGTGAGCAAAATAACATATTCATTTCCAGGGTAATCTTGAAAGACCATGATAGTTAGGGCAAGCTGTTATATTCCGGAAGGCATTACTTTTGTCTCTCATTTTGAACAATAGAATTTATCCTTCTAAACCATCCAAGTCACAAATTCAAATTACTGGAGATAAAAACAGATTGCCTTCATCAGTTTCAGATGAACTCAAAGTCTTAAAGCTGGGGAACAAAAAAAGTCTTAAAGCTGAGCATTCAGTGATCACAAACATCTGCCACTGTATTTGCCAGGCTGTTCAATAGCTGCATTTTAACCACACAAATGGTATTTTTGCATGTGGAAAGTAGATACTGCCAATCAGTTCTTGGTGTATACAATGAATTGTGCACCA
>JAMKPZ010000301.1:0-107857 GCA_024699675.1 Amphibolis antarctica
CCATGGTTATAATTATATATTATATTAACAAATTTGTGTATATCACGTCTGTACATATATGAATATCATTTTCTTTGATAGTATAATGTACTCCTATTGTATTCTAAGACTTTACATTGGTAGTATGATGTATTTGAAATTTCATACGTGCATAAAAAATATTTTGATTATTACTGAATGTGTATTTTTGATTACTTTAACTTGTCTTAAAATTTCACGTTGAAATTTGCATTTTTTAGACATTTTAGGAACTTTTGTGATTTTACCAAACTTCTCCCAAAAATTTCACCTAAGTCCGACATGTTTCCTCTTTCCATCAAACCCAAGTCTGACAGAAAATCGATGTTGGATTCCTTGATTATAAGTAGCAGCATATGGTTATTGTGCACTTTCTTATATTGAATGCTCATGCATGATTTTGGCAACTGAATCACAGTCCCATGAAAATTGTTATCTATGACAAGAAACCCATCAGAATAAAAGTGGAATATGAGACAACCTTTTGCTTTTTACAAGTGTGTAAGAACTTGTAAAAATAAGGTGAGATGAAATCCCCCCCTAAAATCTAAAAAACACCTGAGGTGAGAGGGGATGATTTATGAAATTTAAATATTAAAAAATAAATAATGAAACTAAGCATCCAAATAACATAACACATCAATAATTAAAGCAAATGAGAATAAAACAAAGAAATATATAAGCATTCACCACTATAAATTTTCTACATTTTGAAGGCTAGTTAAGATCCAGGCATGAGATAATAAATGTAAGTGGTACAAGTGCTAAAAGAGAAAGCAAATGACTCAAAATAGAAGCAAAAAAACAAGAAGAAAATGGGTAAAACCTCAACTGCTTCTGTTTGGTTCAAATTGAGTATTAGCACAAATTTTTGGGTGATGATAATTGATCAAAAGTGAAACAAAAACGTAAATATGATTCATAATATCAAGCAAGATTTTTCTGCAAATAAAATAGCACCATGTTACCTGTAGTGCCCACATCTTTTCTACAGTTATTGATACCAAGATATAAGCTTTTCCATGCCTAAAAAGTAAATAAATTTCATTAAAAGTCAAACTGGAAAGACAAAATAAGCCATTGTTACCATTGCTTCATTTTGCACCTTAATGATTTTATGGTACCCATTTGGTACCCCACGGGCTTTTGTAATGACCTCTAGGAGAGAAATATCAGAAAGGGAGCCCAATGTCCTTCCTCTATGACTGAAGTTTACAACATTGGCATCCCTCTCAACCACATGATGTACTTTGAATGTTTCTGTTTTTGGCCATTAGGTCATCATGAACACTTTGGTTAGATGCATTAGAAAATTTTAGAAGTTGTAAGAACAAGAAAATGGATTAGAATCAGTAAGAATTATAATAGTAAATTTTGAAGCTACAAGATTGTCAAATTAATTGCTACCGAAAATTTTATGCAAACCAAATGGACTAGTCAAATGAGAAACAAACTTGTATGCATTAAAACAACAGTGTATCCTCTTCCAAATGCGCCCCCCCCCCAACCCACACACACATTAGTAGAATCTAAGGTTTTAATATTTCACATAATGGATTTAGATTTTTGTACTTGCAAATGATTGGTGAGAGAGGATATTGTTTGTAATGGCATTGCCAGCACCAACTCATATTGGCTCTCCAACACTTCACTGGCTCTCCAACACTTCACATGACCAAGCTCTTTTCTACATTTTCAAAGCTGACTCTTTCTTGACCATTTGAGATGTTGAAGTTCCCAATCTTCAATGGATTAGATTATCCTTTCTAACAGAATGTGGTTGGTTTCAATTGGTCTTTTATTGTAATCATCTCTTATGTATTACTTGCGGAATTATTATTTAAGCTTTCTCATGATTTTCACAAACCTTCTGTCATGACTTTTTATGAGTTACCTTGTACTAGATTGCAAATAATAAAATTTCCTTGTGGATTTTCATGGTTCTACAAAAAAACATTTCTCATAACTATGTTGAAAATCTTACAAAATTAGTCATGCATGTATGATACCCATACCATGTACATCCTTTATTTTGAAAAATTGAGGTCTCCATATTCATACTCGTGAAGATAAGAAATGGTGGGAAAGTAGATTAATTTCATTGATTAATAAGAAACCTCTATAGATAATGATTACGCAATGACAGGAAATATGTGATGAAATCTACAAGAAACTCGTAACCTTAAAATCCATATGAAAACTCATTCATTCATATATTCCAACATTTTGCTAGAAGCTAGAGCATCTAAGATATCTAGCTTGCAACAAACTCAAATATAACAATAAACAAAATAGGCATAGACAACTATAGTAAGCATGGAAAAGGTAGGAATTGTAATAGTTGCCATAGCAGTAGTAACAACTGATAGGTAGTATCAGTATGCAAGTAAAAATGATAATCAATTTCGTTGACCACACAAGTAGAAATGAACATTGATTGACAATGTAGTTCTATCACCTTTATTGAATGGTTAATGAATATTGGTATTTATAAGCACATATATGTAAGTCTCTTAGTATGTGCAAGTATTTGTATCTTGACTAAATCTAACGATGTCAATAATGTATCAATATTTACACCTATTAAAGTATAGTCAACTAAGATTTGACCATTTTTCTTGTTTGCATAATATTGCTATCTATTGATATTACCACTTCTAATTCATATTTGTCTGTTATCTATCTCCTTGTTTAGTATGTTATAAATTTTTATGTACGAATCTATTGTAAGTTGGATGTTTTAACTTGAGGAGCATAGAAAAAATAATGTATCAGGATTTTGTGTGTGTGTGAGTTTTTTTCTAATTGTTTTTTAAAAAAAAAATATCCCACTATATTATTCATCAAGTCAAGGCCACTATGTGTGGGTTTAATCCCACATTAGTAGAGTTATATATCTTCTTTATGTAGCTTCTATATATGGAGGTTTTATATTTACTTATGTATGAATCAATAAGTAACCCAATATTACATGTCGACAAGAAATACATGTTGAAAAGAAATACATGACAAATAATGTGGGACTAAGCCACAAGAAACCCAAGATTAACCAAACCCTAAGATCCATATGATGAACCATTTATTCATTCATATATTCTGACAACGCCATGTTATTCTATCTATATCAATACCCTAACAGCATAGGTTCAAAGTGGTGAGGTCAAGGCATAAATTGAATATAGGACTTTTAGACATTTCTATGACAAATTTCAACATTTTGTGCTATGTGTTAGTGTTTTATTTGTGTAAAATGCAACTGACACTTGAAAACAACTAACTAGATCTTCTTGCATGTACTTAAGTTGAATAAAGAAAATTTCAAATGGGAAAACATAGAACTGTTTGCATTAGATAACCACCAGATATGGTGCCATATTTCTCTCCCAAGAGCACCAACTCCTGCCGGGTAATACCATGTCCTGAAATTTAATGAAAGACTGACATATGGTTTTGATAAAATTGATGAACTAGTCAACAAAACTAAATGGAAATTAAAGACTACCATTATCTT
Source organism: Amphibolis antarctica (assembly GCA_024699675.1). NCBI lineage: Eukaryota > Viridiplantae > Streptophyta > Magnoliopsida > Alismatales > Cymodoceaceae > Amphibolis > Amphibolis antarctica. The sequence goes on from JAMKPZ010000301.1 coordinate 3,530, forward strand.
CTACTTTAATGCAGCACACCCCAACATCTATGAAGATGCAAACCTGTAATGTTAATATTTCACTAAACCAAGTAAAGCACTGAGATACTTTGATACTAAACCAAGTAAAGTAGGACAGCTAACAATCACCTTTGTAGAACCAGCATCCAGGCTATTAAACATTAATTCTTCCACTACTCTTGTCAAGTCAAGCAAATATACACTTGTGCACAATGAACTGCAGACAGTGTCTGACAAACGCAAAAGATTCTTCATTTATGAATCTGATGGATTAGAAAAACCATGTTAAACATTCATTTATGAAACTGCATTGAATGGTAATGAGACTGATTTAGGCTTGAAATAATGTAACACACCATTGAAATCTCAAAAATAAATTTCTATTCTCTAGATCACAATATCATAAAAGAACACAAAAACAATATGGAAATCAGTGACAGAAAACAACAGGTTATCACGGAAGTTCTAAGCTTTTACTACCCAACCTCGTTATTTTGGGAGATCATCAAGTCCAACTTTGAAGAAGAAGAAGGGGAGGGACACTAGAGAAAGGGGATTGCAGATTCACCTTCAACCATAATGACGAAAATGGGTGGATTGACCTTCGAAGACAGAGTGTTGGTTGTTTGTACTCATGAAGAAAGGGAGACACGAACAACCTGAGCTGGCAAATGAGCAATGTCACTGATGAACGGGAGAGGGGAATAACTGGTGATAACATTAACAGGAGAAGCACTGACTGGCAGGCTTTGTCCACGAAAGGAAAGGGAGATTGGAGTGGGGGCTCATGAAATGGAAGGGGGGACTTTCGGAAGGGAGGAAACAGAAAGGGCAAAGTTTTTGAACTTTCATATAGTGGAAAATTTAACTTTCCTTTCCGACAATTGCAAATTACATAAACACCATCATTTTCAAATTTTCCTTTCCAAATTTTCCTTTTTGGGAATTCCACCAGCCAGACCAAGATTTGATGTAATATGCATAGCCACAACACATGCACCACTCCATGCATCCCCACATTCATTTATAAACGCAATACATGTGCTCAAAATTTGCATTTTCTAACAAATAATAACACATGTATAGATGCAATAACCTTCCCATTTAACAAGTCAGTCATGCACGAATGCAATGATCATTCGAGAAGAATGCTCGATAGGCATAATAATCAATTTGCACGCATAAATAGTAATACGCATGCATATATAGAACTAAATTCATGCCGGAATACTAAAATCATGCAACAATAAACAATAACCCTACAAACATCAATAATATACAATTTTGGATGAAAAATTAGCTGAATACTTACGAACTAGCCCAACTCAAATTTCCCCCACCCCGTTTTTCTCTCTCTCTCCACCAACAAGAAAACGACAGGTGCACAACCCACTCCCTTCTCCCCCTCCCCCGCTGCGCACGAGCAAACCGAGCCCCAACCCACGCACACGGCAGCCGAAAGGGGCTTCACAACCTGCGGAAGGAAGAGGGAAGTTAGCCTCGCCCCAATTTCGCCTTCCACAAAGTACTAGCACTAAGTTGCACCAAGCTCACCGGCAGGATGCTTCCCTCACGAGATCTGCAGTCGGACGACTCTCCTCCTCTCCAAACCGAACACGGACGCGCCGACTCCTTCACTTCCGACCTTCTCCCTCCCTGCACAACGAATCGATCGCCGATGGAAGCCCGCGCGCGCGAAGCCGGACGACCCCGTTTCTGCTTCGCCCCGTGCACGCAAAATTGCGAGCCTTTCGCGCCTCCCAGGGTTGTTTTTCTTTATATTATTTTCCTTAATTCTTTTTTCTTTTATATTATTTTTTTAACTTGTATAACAAAACTTTTTAAACATGGGTGATTATAATAATTTCTTTATATTTAAAGTGGGATTTGTGTATAAACTGAAATGAGACAAATTTTCTTATTTTTCGGTCATTTACGTAGATTAAAAATTTCCAGTGATATAAAAAATTTATTTTCTTTATTTACCTCATTTCCTCTCAAAAATTTTCACTCATTCTTAAAAATTAAGATCGTACTTACAACTAATCATCAAATTTCACATTTACAATCACCAAAGCCACTTGTCCACCTTCACCTTCATTGTTCGTTTACCTTCGCCTTCCTTCTTCACCTTTGTCATTTATCCACCTTCGTCACTTCTCTATTATAACTGAATCGCAAATACTCATCTGTCGAAACTACTTTCCACGAGGTAAAAAATCATGTAAATCAAGTGAAGATTTGTTTTATATATTGAATATTACGAAAATCGTTCTCTATATATCTTCGTAGTCAAATAATTAAATATTTAAAGTTAATTTTTAAAACTATTAACTATGTAGGTAAAATTTATATGAACATTTTCTTTAATTTCTCATGCGTATAAAAATAAGTAAATTAAAAATATGGATTTTCTAGATTTTCCATTAGAAGTACAAATGATCTTTTAAAATTTTCTTTTTCCTAAATTTCACTTTCTCTTACATTTTCCTTTTAAATTTTAAATGAACCCAAGATCTCAAATTTTAATTTTTACGGATAACAGAAAACAATGAAAATAATAATAATAGAATCTAAGTACTTTTAAATCATTTGAAGTTTAAAAGAAGACACAAATTTACAAAAATTGACGAAGGTATTTGTTGCTACTTTTCTTTTGTGATGGTTACATTCGTCATTAATGTGTTTTAGTGGCGTAAAAAACAGTCATGTCAAATATTTAGTGATAGAAAAATATATCTGTATGTATAACTTTATAATCGATGAATCCGTCACTAAAAACCTTTTGTGACAGATGATAATTCGTCACAATAGACATTCATCCACAACAACAACACTTGAAGAATCACATTCATCCACAACAACAACACTTGAAGAACTACATTCATCCACAACAACAACACTCGAAGAACTACATTCATCCACAAAAACCTAGAAAGAATTAAAACAAATTAATCAAAAGGCATCCACATTCATTCAAGTAAAACGAATTACTACACATATATTGACAAAAACCTGGAAAGTACTTATATTATACATTCATCCACATTCACATTAATCTTCAAAAATTAAGCAAGAGTCACATATATTTAAAGACACAATTGTTTAAACTAACTCCAACATCACAACGTTGTTTACATATTTGTAATAATATTCATTACATCCATTATATTTGAATATTGCATATCAGGTGCTGCAATCTATGAATTGGACTTACAATAATTTTAAATGAAAAAGTATTAGATTCATAATATCATATATGACAAATATAATCCATCAATATAAAATGCGTAACACACAATATCAAGTAATGTAAATTACAATTATAAAATTACATACAGACGTGATATTTATAAAATTACGAAGTCAGACAATATTGCTACCAACTGCATCTTCTATTGTTATAAATCTTTCAAAGGACCTAAGTAATGGTATGTCCTTCTTCATTGCAATTTTAATTAGGTCTTTACACCATTTACCTCCTATAGGAGTGCCATGAACTAACTTATTTGGGTATTCAGTAATAAATAGGCCAATAACTACGACTTCTAGCCCAATATGAATTGTACATGGACGAAATGACAAAGATCCGAAACATGAAAAAATACATCACATATTATCCTATAAAATACATATAATGTAGTAATTTTTGTATTAAAATAAAACTACCTATTGTCATACCTACAGTGAACTCATATGGCTTGATGACCTTAAAGAAAATAGTGTTTGTGGAATGCCCATTGACAGGACAAGCTACAATATAAAAACAAATATAAATATATTTATAACATTATCAACAATGCACAGTACTATGTATATCAAATTAAAATCACGTGAACTATGCTAAATAAGTAATTGTAATAAAATGTCTTTTATCTCGATCAATTCTACTTGAATTAATGACACTCGATCTTTTAAACTTACACTACTTCACGAACTCGCATGCATCTCTAATATATTGCAATGTATTCTTATATACATAATTTACATAGAGTTAAACAAAGACCATTTAAAAATGTTAAATAATATATATAACAATGGACTCGTATAACAATTTATATACCTTGGCTCCTGAATCTAACTTTTGTCTATTGAATTTTGCAAAAAAGGGATAACTTCCCTTATGTATGATTCGACACTAAATCATTGAAAATAACAAATTAAAAAATATGATAAATATGTTTTTAATCTCATATGAAAATTGTTTAAACTTTAATAAAAAGTAACTGATAAGACAAGAAGAAAACAATCCCTAATAAAAAGTAATTGATAATTTTAACGGTGAAGTTCATAAAAAGTAACGAGGTAAAATTTATTTAAAATATCATCCTTAGGATTAATGCTGTAAAATTCACAGGAATATATACATAGAGTGTGTTACCACATTTTAATGTTATCAAGTATTGAATTAACGACGTCGCAGGTGACAGTGTCCGTGTTACGAGACTAACGACATCTCCCTTGCAGATCCATCCAATCTAATAAGGCCGAGGGTGGGCGGTGGTGGTGAGGCCCAACTTTTCAATCAGACGACGAGAGACGATGTTTTCCATGCCCTCGCCGTCAATGATAGCATTGCAGTTAAGTCTTCCTTGCGATCGTGCAATGCATGCGAAACAGATTGTGGCATATATTGTGAGTCTCCTCCTAGCCTTCAACTCGTGGGGCTAACAAGATTCGCCGAGGACAGCCACTAGGCCCTCATCGACGTCCTACAGGACCTCCAATTCGTCTTCACCTAGGGAATCATGTGCGTGCGGTGAGGAGCGGAGCGTCCTCCTCATTGGAAGGCCATCGTCGTCGGTGAGGAGCGGAGCGTCCTCCTCATTGGAAGGCCATCGTCGTCGGTGAGGAGCGGAGCGTCCTCCTCATTGGAAGGCCATCTGCAATTCGAGCAACCTGTTGTGTGATAGAACGATTAACAGCGTAGGAATGAATACCTTCTACGGTTATATATTGTTGGACTGTTATGTGATAAAAATTTCTTTAAACTTTTTTTTAAAAAAAAAACAGTCGCCATGTTCACACACGCAGGTCTTCTTTCTGGTTGACTCCTTATTATTGGTCGTTGTATCCGATTTCGATTTGACCCCCCTACGAAGACTACCAAAGATGCCGTGCCAGACGACAGAGTGGAGAAACAGGAGGCGCGTCCTCCTCCGTCCTATTGTTGCTAAAACGAACAGGGGGCGTTGTTGATGGACTGCGCGTGGCGGTGGTGAAGCTTCTTCGAGAACGAGTTCCCAAGGTATGCTACTCAACTCTCACTTCCGAATCCTACCTGAAGCTCTTTCTTGGACTGGATCTGTGATTGGGTGTTGGTTGTCAGAGATTTGTGCCCTTTTTAGGTTGAACTAGATTTTCCCTACCTTCTCTGGAGAAATCTCTGTATGGTCTGTGAAACTAGGGATTTTGAACTTTGTTCCACATGATACAACCTGATTTCCTATCTGATGCTTCAATTCAATCCTGCTCTTCTGGTGGTGTCTCCATATGAATTATAGTTATCGCGGTTGCTGATAGGAAGATTTTTCTACTATTTCAATGGATAGAATTCTACCGAGATTCTCAATTCGACTTATTCATTAATGACTGGAGTTGCAACTCGTAATTGTTGGTTGGCATTATCTTGTCATTTGTGGTCGTTTTGGTCGCACCTTGCTTATTTGGAAAAATGTTTGCTCTATTTGTTCCCACTTATTTCAAGTCATGTCTTGTTCTTCCATGAATGATGGATGCCTTTTAATTATGCAGTGACAGGTTTCATAAAGGTGCTGAAGAATACACATCATTTACATCCACACATAAGGAAGAACGGTGAACAGATAGATGGAAGAAGTGTACGAGGTAAATTATGACATACCATCTGATGAAGGGAACTATGAGATGCTGTATCTCGAACCTATCTATGATGCCTTTATTTGCCCACTCTCAAAAAAGGTTATGCGTGATCCCGTCACTTTAGAAACTGAGGTGACTTTTGAGCGTGTGGCAATCGAAAAGTGGCTAAGAGAATGCAAGCAACATGGAAGGAAGCTCACTTGCCCAGTTACACTGAAGGAGATCAGTAGTGCCGAGCTAAAACCTAGCATAGCTTTGCGTGATACAATTGAAGAATGGAACCAAAGAAATGATGCTGCTCAGCTTGATTTTGCCCGAAAATCAATCTCTCCGGGAAATTCAGAAAGTCGAGTTTTGAGGGCTTTGAAGTACATACAGAACATATGTCAAAAAAGCAGGTCACATAAGCAGCTCGTGCATGATGCAGATCTCATGCCAATGATTACCGGTGTATTGAAGAGCAACAGTAAGAGTGTCAGATGCAAAGCATTGGAAACTCTTCGTGTGGTGGTGGAAGATGACGATAGCAACAAGGTTTTTCCAGTGACATTTCTTGTTTTGCTCTTTTAGTTGCATTTTCTTATTATCTCTTACCGGATTTCTTTTTGAAAAAAAATAGGAAACAGTTGCAGTTGGTGACACGGTACGCACAATTGTCAAGTTTTTGTCTCATGAATTAACACAAGAAAAGGAGGAGGCAGTGCTCCTATTATATGAGCTTTCAAAATCGGAATCTCTATCTGAAAAGATTGGAGCAGTAAATGGTTCGATTCTTCTACTAGTTGGTTTGGCATGTAGTAACTCAGAGGATATTCAGACAGTTCAGACAGCTGAAAAGACATTAGAAAAATTGGCAATATGTGAATCAAATGTACTCCAAATGGCTGCAAATGGGAGACTAAGGCCACTTATTAGGCTACTCCTTGAAGGTTTTCCCTCCCCTTTCATTTTCTTTTATCCCCTAATTTCATTTTCCTCCTATTCATGGAACCAATACCCCCTTCGTGCAGGAATTAGCATAGATTCCTCTTCTACCAACTTGGTAGAGTGACATGGATTAAAAAGACATAAATAAGTTCCTCTTTCATTGGTTTTGTAGATCTAAGAGAAAAATAGTTTAAAAATCATATCTTAAGAGCTTTATATAAATACTAATTAATGCTTCATATAAATCATAAAACATTATGTATGATTGGGCTTGTAATGATGACCATATCTAACATTTTGTTTTATATTAACAGTAAAATTCAATAAAACTACTATTCGACCATCTATACTTTATAACTCAGAAAACTAAATTTTGAAACATAACTATATACAAAAGTGTTGTTGATAACTTGATATGTGTATTCTTAAATGGATGAGTGGTAATACAAATTGAATAGAAGAGTAAGGTGATTTAGTTATATCTTTAGTTAGTCAAAGAATATAGTAGTTAGGAGAAGAGAATTACTTGGTACAAACTAAATTAAAAGAAGTAGAGTAATGCTTAAATATTAGGAAATGTGAAAAATAAAATAAAATTTATGTAATTTAATATAAGATTTAATGATAACAATAATGACAGAGAAAGAGTATTTTTCTCTTTGATTTACAAAGTATCTACATCATATTTATACAATGGTGACATTTACACAAAACACCATACTTAAATTACATTTCCTATATTGTAACACTCCCCTTCAAGATGGAGCATGCTTGAGAGAGTGTGTGAGAGTTGAGAGTTTTGTCTCAAGTGTTTGGTGTACCATGTAAGGGTAAATGGATATCCATTAGGTCTTAGATCCAATTGTCATTACTTTATAATAATGTATTTATTATTCTTAATCAAATACTAATTCTTTAATATTGCTTTTCACGACAATAAACATATAGCTGAAACCAATTTTTCTCTATAGGTATGAATCTATCCTTGATAATAGGAGGTGTATACATGGTGGAAGAAGAACAAATCTATTTGTAAGAGAACAAACTTGACATAGGATTGTGACTCAAAAAAGGTTACATCAATTGACACAAGTAGCTTTGTAAAAGAACTTGAGAGCATCTATATTCTTTTTGAGTCATATTATAACCGCTACTTTTCATTGTTTAAGAAAATAGCACAATTGTTTGGTAACAGAAAATGTTTCCTATTTTCACTTCTTTTCATATTTTTTATCCATAAAGAAGCCATATATAGACACCACTAAATCTTCTTTGCTTTATTGAAAAATGCAAATACTAAACATTATACAATACAACTAGAAGATCACATTCATATAGAAAGTATATAGGCATTGTGTTTTTACTTTTTATGCTTTCTTGTTTATATTGCTTATTATCATCTATTAGATGGATGAATGGGTCATTATTGTCCTGTTATATATGTACTTTTTTATTTGTATAACTTACCATATTGCTTAGATTAGACTATTGTCTCGTCTCATTGCATGCATTTTGGCCTCTCTTCAATGGACTTATTTAGCTTCTTTCATGATCCCCTAATATCTCGTCCATGTTACTTTCATCCCCAAAGTTTAAGAACATTTAAACAATTACATGAAAATGGTTGGCATTACAAATCTATTGCTTGATGAAGTTAAGAAGGCTCTATTGTAATATAATTGATAATAAGAATTGTGATACCTCATACAAGCTAAAGGTTCTAGAATGTGCATATATCAATTAAAATTCTAGTGAACTTCTAAATTGAGGTTTACAACACTTACCTGTGCTTGCCATCTACAGGCTCACCTGAAACGCAGCTCACAATGGCTTCATATCTTGGGGAGCTTGTGTTAAGCAATGATGTGAAGGTTCTGGTGGCTAAGACTGCAGGATTTTCCTTGGTAAATATTATGAAAAATGGAACAATGGAAGCAAGGGAAGCTGTTTTGAAAGCACTAAACCAGGTATCATCATGCGATGCAAGTGCCAGGATATTGATCAAAGCTGGTATCCTTCCACCATTGGTCAAGGACCTTTTTAGTTCTCGCAGTAACCAGCTACCCATGAAACTCAAAGAAGTTTCGGCTACAATATTGGCCAATATTGTCTCTTCGAGGGCTGATTTTGAGTCAATTCCTCTTGATAATGCACATCATACATTGGTTTCTGAAGAGGTAATCCACAGTCTACTATATCTCATTAGCAATGTTGGTACTGCTATAGAATGCAAGCTTCTGCAGGTACTTGTTGGGCTAACCAGTTCTCGAGCTACTGTTCAGAATATAGTTGCTGCCATTAAGAGCCTTGGTGCAATCAATAGCTTGATTCAATTTATTGAATCTCCATGGTGGGAAATCCGCTTTGCTTCCATAAAACTATTGCATAACGTCTCACTTTACATGAGTCAAGAACTTGCCGATAGCTTGTATGGATCTCCTGGGCAGCTCAAAAGCCTGATCAGGGTCATCTCAGAGACCGATGGGATTTCAGAGGAACAATCAGCTGCAATTGGACTGCTGGCAGAGCTTCCAGAGAGAGACATCTGGATCACCCGCTATCTTATAAATGAAGGAGCATTCAACATAATCATCTCTAAGATTCACAGCATTAGACATGGAGAGAAGCGGGTAGGAAGGTTTGTCACACCTTATTTCGAAGGACTTGTAAGAGTTCTCTCTAGGCTCACCTATGCTCTTGAAGAAGAGCCAGAAAGTGTTGTACTTGCTCAAGAACACAGTCTGACGGCATTCTTCCGGGAGTTGCTTCAGGAAAATGGCCTTGATAATGTACAGATGATCTCTGCCTTGGCACTTGAAAATCTATTGCACAAGTCGAAGCATCTTACAAGAATCATTGACGTCCACAAAACTGGATGTATCCTTTTTCGTTGCTTATCAAGGCAGCAAGTAGTGAAAGGCCGTTGTAGGGTTCACCATGGAATCTGCTCAATAAAGGAAACCTTTTGCATTGTAGAGGACAAAGCAGTGGAGAAGTTAGTTGCTTGCTTAGACCATGACAACGAGAAGGTGGTTGAGGCTGCCTTGAGTGCACTGTGCACGCTGTTGGATGATGATGTGGATGTTCAGCAAGGGGTGTTTGTGCTTCTAGAAGCAGAGGGGATTAAACCAATACTTAAGGTCTTACTCGAGAGTCAAACAGAGATACTACGACAGAAGTCAGTCTGGGCTGTGGAGAGGATTTTGAGGACAGATGAAATTGCTTATGAGATTGCAGGTGATCAAAACATTGGAACGGCACTGGTTGATGCTTTCCGGCATGGTGATCATCGGACAAGGCAAATTGCAGAACGTGCGTTAAAACGAGTGGACAAACTACCAAATTTCTCTGGAATAGTCCAAAAAATCTGATAGCCACCTCCCCTTGGTACTTGTATGTGCTTCTTGCATTGCATTTTGTTCACTTGAATTTTTCAGAGATGAACAGTCAAGCTGATAAGAATGATCGCATGAGTGAGGTGTTCGTGTTGTGATTGTACTCTAGTTGAACGACAGACATTTTGCCAGTAGGTAGCACCCATTTTCCTCCACATGTTGGATGTTGATACGATTATTCAGCGGAATTGTATGTAGAATTGGAACTTTATTGGAGTGTATGGTGACAAGAAGTAATCCAGCAGATTGTCGATTTTCTGTGGTCATTGTTTCCAACCTCTGTCTAGTGTATGCATGCATCCTCCTCCTCTCATGGCTTTTATTCAAACAATCAAACTTGTAACATTTGATTGACTATGAATGCAGTGGTTCTTTTGTATATATATACACGTAGGTGTTGAGTATTCCTTCTGTAAATGATTGAGATTATACCAATATGTTTTATGCAATGAGTGCCTCTTTCTTGTATAATAAATAAGTGTTTGATATTAATCTTATTTTTTCCAAATCATTTTAACTTCCATTAAAGCTGAGTTATGAATTTGAACATTTCCCTTATGTTGGTTCATATGTTGTATACCATCAGAGTAGAAGTTTCTAATAAAGTTTTTGCTAGTGGCTATTCAAACATAAGAAACGTGCAGGTGTGGATAAAGGGTCGTCCACATTTTCTCAATAAGTTTTTAAATGAGTTCATATTAGATTTGCAGAGATATAGATATTGACTTGGAATTCAATCAAACAAATTTTTTGGTGCATACAAGCATCAAGCTATTAGAATAAACGTTATCCGATAAACAAGGAACTCTTAACAAACATTGTTCCATATTTATTATTTTCTGAGGACCCCAATGTTTTGATTCTTTAAGTTTGGGTCTCGGTACCTCACATCTCACTCTTATTATTTTTTGATAAAATAATTTTCTGATTTTCATGTTATTGATCAGCAATAGACCAAAGAGACAACGATTCAGAGGTCTTGTCTGCATGTAATAGTAGATGTACTTTTGTCATCTACGGGTGCATACACAAGCAACTTTTTTCAGTATTAGATTTTTAAAATAGTTGAAGTTAAAATTATTTTCACAAATAAAGTTAAAATTATATAATAATTTTGATATTAAAATTTATATAATAAAAATAATTGACTTTACAAGTAAAAAAAATTACTCGTAAATATACATCTTCTGGACCACTTTTTTTAAAAAAGCACATGTCAAAGAGTCATCTAAGAAAAAGAAACGTTCGATTCCAACACTCAAACCACTAACCTTCTCAAGCAAATGGAAAAAGTATAAATATTGATGTCTACAGGTTCATAGACAGCGTCTCACTTTTTTTAATCTTTTTATTAAAATGAAATCACACGGAAGTGAAATACATCCGTAAATTTACGAAAGACCTAAATGATATTGATAACCTATAAGAATTTATGTTTAAAACGATCTTTGAAACTTGATCTCTTTTACATCAGTGGTATTATTGCGTGAAAAGAAAAAATCTGTTTACAGTAATTTTAACTACGTTTGTTTGCGGTTTTAATTTTAATTCTAATTTTAACTCTGAGAGTAAATTAAAGTTGTTGTCAACTAAAATTAGAGTTATATTTATTTAAATATTTTTATGAATTAATTATTATATTATTAGTTATCTATATCATACAGTATGGCATTATTTATCAATACTATATCATCGACTTCAACGGTCTAAAGAATTAAAATTCAGTAAATAAACAAAACTTTAGTTATTAACATTTATCTTAAGCATCGTTTCTTTTTTTACTCCTGTACTATAAAATAAAAGTGAAAATAATAATAATTTTTTTTAAAAATACTTTTAAAATAAAAAAATAATTTTAATAATAAAAAATAAATTTAAAAATATAAATATTATAATAAAGAGTACTCTGAAAATTAAGTACGTCGAAAAAACAAAGCACAGTTTGAATTATGCATCCGTGGAGGTGGTCAGCTGTGATAATTTTGGTACGGCGCCGTCAACGATCCAACCAACCTTCCAAGCTGATCGTCGCCACTATGCCCAAGTAAACGCAATTCAACGGCCATGAATCAATCGTGCGCGGCTTCTTCCTCCATGCACCGGTGAGGTGGTAGTAGTCTAACAAGTCCGAGCATCTTCTACGGCAAACTAGCAGACAAGCAGAGTGAGCTGGCACGCTTGTCCTTCCTCTATTATTATCATCATCAAACTGACGTGCATATGGGCACACATCAGGAGTGTCTGTATGATTCAATCCCATCTGCAATCAATCACCTCGAAAGCCTTTACAACACAAGAAATCCAGAAAGTTCCTTTCTTCCGTGATCACTTTTCGGCCGGAGGGGGTGTTTGCCGATCGGTGCCACCTGCATCGCTCGTGCTCGCCAACTGTTCGACGGATTGCCCCACTGGCAAATGCTCACACCCAATTCCACTCCCCTCATGTTTACGGTTCCCGTCCCTCGTAGATGACAACCCCCACCTCCGTTTGTGGTCTTCTCGATTGTGTTTGCTTTCTTTCCATGCACCGTTGCCGTTCGAAGTTCGTACCTGCGCTTGCGCTTGAGGTTGCTTCCCATCATCCCGAAAACTGCAACCTTGTCTTTTTGTAGGTTATGTACCTTTTAAACAAGAGCGGGCCTTGGTTTATGTTTCTTTGAGGAAAGCAGATTTTTCCCTTTCATTCCTTATGTGCGTGTGTGAAAGAGGGTAGCCTAGGTTTTCCAATTTCGATTTCGTCCTTCCCTCTTTTCCAGATAAGAATGCATTCCAGATTGGTGCTTCCTCTCTCTTTCTTTTATGTGACTAATGAAGTCACCCTTGGTAGACTCACTTATTCGATGGCTATGGGTTCCCGTGATCTCAGTTATGTCGCTTAAATAAGTTGGTTTTTGGGTCTTGGAATAAGTCTTGCTCTATCAATTGCTCTCCTTCGTCCATTTGATTCCCACCATGAAGGTGGTGAGCCTGCTGCTTGTGATTATTCTCCATTGCTGCAAATTTCACATTGGGGCTGGTAAGAACCACTCCACCACACCCTCTGTCGTGAACATTGGAGCTGTTCTCACGTTTAATTCTACCATCGGAAGAGCCGCAAAGATTGCCATTGAGACTGCAGTGAATGATGTCAATTCCAATTCCAGCATTCTGCGAGGTACCAAGCTAGTTGTCAAAATGCAAGATTCGAGCTGCAATACTTTCCTTGGCATTGTGAAAGGTACTTCTCCTTTCAAAATCCTATATCTGCACTGGACTTCTCGCTCAACATATAACTGTTTCATGGTAACCTAAAGCAGCATTGCAGTTGATGGAGATGGACATCGCCGCAGTTGTTGGACCGCAATCTTCTGTGACTGCTCATGTTCTTTCGCACGTTGCAAATGAACTGCAAGTACCACTGTTGTCATTTGCAGCCACTGACCCAACTCTGTCATCAATGCAGCACCCCTTTTTCGTCAGAACTACACATAGTGATCTGTTTCAAATGGCTGCCATTGCTGAAATTGTGGACTATTACAATTGGCATAAGGTAATTGCTGTATACATTGATGATGATTGTGGTAGACATGGTGTATCGGTGCTGGGAGATGAACTAGAAGAGAGGCATCGGATGGTGTCTTACAAAGCTGCCCTACCTCCAGAATGCACCAGAGATGACATCACCAACTTGTTGCTGAAGGTGGCATTGATGGAATCACGAGTCATTGTTGTACATGTAAACCAAGAATCCGGTCGTGATGTTTTCTCTGTTGCACACTACCTTGGTATGTTAAGGAATGGATATGTATGGATAGCCACAGATTGGTTATCTTCCCTTTTAGATACCTCAGTGCGCTTGGCCACTGATTCCATTCATCTGATGCAAGGTGTTCTTGCACTACGTCAGCATGTTCCAGATTCAGGTAGAAAGAGTGCTTTTATTTCTAGATGGAGCAAGCAGACCACGAAAAAGAATGAAGGAAATGTTGGTATCAACTCTTATGCTCTGTATGCATACGACACCGTGTGGACAATTGCTCAAGCGGTCGATGCCTTTTTAAACGAGGGTGGCACCATATCTTTCTCCAACCATTCTCGGCTGCAAAACCTGCAAGGACGTGGTACAATGCACGTTGAAGCTATGAGGGTGTTCAATGATGGCAAACTTATGCTGAAGCACATTGTTGAGACGGATATGATTGGCCTGACCGGTCCTATTCGTTTTGACTCAAATCGCCACCTTATACGCCCGGCATATGATATCCTTAACATCATTGGGACTGGATATCGCAAAATTGGTTATTGGTCCAATATCTCTGGGTTGTCGGTTGTGTCACCAGATACTCTTTACTCAAAGAAACCTGACATTTCAAGCAAGAACAATCAGCTCTATAGTGTCATATGGCCTGGAGAAGCCAATACAAAACCACAGGGATGGGCTTTCCCTTGCAATGGAAAGAAGCTACGGATCGGTGTCCCATATAGAACTAGCTACAAGGAGTTTGTCACAGAAGCAAAAGGTACTGGCACCTTGAAAGGATACTGCATAGATGTGTTTACTGCTGCAGTACACCTCTTGCCTTATGCCGTTCCATACAAGTTCTTCCTTTTTGGTGATGAAAAAAGGAACCCAAGCTATTCCACACTTGTGGAAATGGTTGCATCAGGGGTGAGCAACACTCAATTTTGGGGTTGTTAACAATTCCCATTATCTTCCGACTTTTATGTATTTATTTTAAGATACATGCATGTTGCTGCAAGATCACTTGGTATTCAAGTAAGGTTTGATGCTGATTTCTTGTTGTGGCTTTTGTTTGTGCAGGAATTTGATGTTGCGGTGGGCGACATCACCATTGTGACAAACCGAACAACGATTGTGGATTTTACACAACCATATATTGAGTCTGGACTTGTCATACTTGCTGCCGTTCAGAAGCACAATTCAAGCACTTGGGCGTTCCTACAGCCATTCACTTTGAAAATGTGGTGCATCACGGGAGCTTTTTTTGTTGTCATTGGAGCAGTAGTCTGGATCTTGGAGCATAGATTAAATGATGAATTTCGTGGTCCACCAAAGCAACAAGTAGTTACAATGTGCTGGTATGTTGTTTACGAAACTTACGACTGCATTTAAATTCGGCATATGCTCATCCCACAGGATCCTTCTTTTTGGTCTTGTAATTATTACCGTCTTCAACTTCAGGAGAGCATCCTTTATAAAATTTGTACTGTATGCAGATAGCTCGTTATTGGACTTGTAGACCATCATGATAAATACAAGTCCAATAACGAGCAAAAGCCTTCCACTGATAATTACCATGAAACTTTGAAACGATGGTAAATACAAGATTGATGATTTTGTCAATGAAAAAAAAGACTTGTTGCTAGTTATGATATGAGATCTGTGTGCATCAGACATGATTGATCATCATTATCTATCCATTTTTGTTGATCTACCTACCAGTTTCCTTTTTTCTTGCTTTTACAGGTTCGGTTTCTCGACCTTATTTTTCTCCCACAGTAAGTTTCTTTTATTCCATAGTTTCCTTGCTATTTAAATTGCATGGGATGATAATGTTGGTTTGCCATGGGATGATAATGTTGGTTTGCCATGGGTGGACAGGAGAGAACACTGTAAGCACTTTAGGACGATTCGTGGTGCTCATATGGCTTTTTGTGGTTCTAATAATCCAATCGAGTTACACGGCAAATCTGACTTCAATTCTCACGGTGCAGCAGCTCTCACCATCAATAAAAGGTATTGATAGTTTGGTAGCAGGTGATGAACCCATAGGATTTCAAGTGGGCTCTTTTGCTGAAAACTATTTGGTAGAGGAGCTAGGAATTTCCAGGTCCAGGCTAAGATCTCTTGGTAATCCAGAAGATTATGCCAGGGCCCTTGATCTTGGTCCACACAAGGGAGGAGTGGCTGCAGTGGTGGATGAGCGCCCTTACATCGATCTTTTTCTGTCTACCAAATGCAAGTATGCTGTTATCGGCTCGGACTTGACCAAAAGCGGCTGGGGATTTGTAAGTACCATGCCCACATTTTTCTTTTCAACAATTCACACATCTTCCTGCCTGCGTGAAATTGTTGTTGCTCGATCTCTTTCTTACCTGTACGTCGTTCGCTACTTACCACCATACCAGGCATTTCGAAGAGATTCCCCATTGGCGGCGGACATGTCAACCGCCATCCTAACTCTATCGGAAAATGGAGATCTCCAAAGAATCCATGACAAATGGCTGGCAAGTGATGGATGCTCCTCTGAGTCCACAGAGCTGGACTCCGATCGTCTCCATCTCAGCAGTTTCTATGGGCTGTTCCTCATATGCGGAGCGGCATGCTTCTTTGCCTTTCTCATATACTTCCTGCTGGTGCTCCGTCAGTTCTGCCGCCATTTCCCAAACGACACGACCGACGCTTCCGAGCAAGCAAGCACTCGGGGAAGCGCTTGTTTCGCCCGTAGCATCCACAGGTTCCTCACCTTTGCCGACGAAAAAGAAGAGGAACGCAAGCAAGAGCGGGTGGAGGAGAACACCCAACATTCGAATGCACTACCTTCTTGACATTCCTCTGAACATGGAATCAACAATGATTCTGAACTCGGTTGTTGCAGTCCTTCTCTTCTCGTCCATGGGAAAGCTACAACGACAGGTTACCATGTGGAATTACTGCTCATCTTTCAAGATTCGTGGAGGGCTTCGTTTTTAAAAAAAATCAGTTTTTACGAGTACTTTTAGTTTAACGATGGTATACATTTTTTTAAAAAAATTTATTTATTTTATTATTAAAATTATTTTTTTCATAAAATTATTTTTTTTAAAATCACTTTTTCTGTAAAAAAACCTTTGTTACCAATTAACGTACAACCAAAGCATCCTCGATTAATAATTCATTATATCTGACGTCTTAGTGGGAACAGAATGAGGCAAAATTTAATCTAAACTATTTAATTAGACACGTATAATCTAAACTCTATGTATATATATATATATAATAATAATATAAAAAAAGATCTCAACACTTGTAATCACATTTTAAGAGAGTTTGTGTTTTTTAAAAATCAATGAAAATTTTTTTTTATAGATTTTTTATCACTGAAATGTTAAAAATTTAAAATATTTTTATATTTTTAAAATTAAATATAAATTTTCCTAACATTTTTATAAAATACATGAAAAAGAATTTAAATCTTTTACTAAAATTTAAAATTTCATTAACGTAGTAAAATCATTTTAAAATAATAAATTTAAAAAATAATAATATTTCGACGCACTTTTTAAGTGAATTAATTTTAATTATTTAATGATATTGACTTCTATGTATGGTCTAATTAATTGGTAGCTTTTTATTTTGATTCCAGGAGGGATTAGGATTAATTAACATGTTAAATATTTTATTTATAAATGCACGCACGAGCGTGTTTTCGGCACTTTGTTCTGCAACCAGGAGCACACACGCACGTGTGGTGAATAACGGAAAGAAAATCGATTCGTCGAGTCTACGGTATACACGATTTATTACTGCTACGTAATCATATTTTTCATTATATATTATAATATATTATAATATTATTTATCAAATAATTTTTAAATTTTTAATAAAATTAAACTAATATTATTTCATTTTTATTATAAATGATACATTTTTTCAAAAATCATTAAACTAAACCAACCTAATGCCCAGACCTATGGCATTCATTACTTGGAAGACAGAAGCCACATGTAGGCTGTGGACCAAAGCGTGAGGGCGGCGGCGGCGACCAGGTACGCCCAGAAGAACAGCACCGAGCACTCCTCCCGACCGACTTCGAACAGCTCCGCCATCGTACCTGCACGTACGTCGGATCGATCCTCGTTGGTCCGTTCCGTCGCCGGAGGAAGGAGAGAAGAGAGTGGGTTACGTACCGATGTTGGTGGCGGGTGGAAGAGTGAACTGCGTCATGAGCACGTAGCTGAACAGAGGGTCTTGGGGCAGGAGACGGAGCGCGGCAGCTGCCTTCACCACCCCGATGCCGACCACCGGGAGCAGCACGTACCGCACTGCGACGACCGCCACCACCACCGAAGGCCTCAGACTGGACTTCGTCATGCCTGCACGTACGTACCCCCACCAAATGCATATACCAATTGCTTAATTAGCTTCCCCGCCTAGCTGTTGCAGTGCTGCCCACTCACGATTCACAAGTACATAATTACGTATATACGTACGTACGTACCCTTGGCGAGATTGCCTCCTAGGATGAGGATGACGCTTGGTATCGTTGCGTCTCTGGATCCAAATCAACGACAACAAGGTACGTGGGATATATATATAATATATATACTAACACAGAGGATCAGTGAAGCTAGAAGAAATCAAGGGAAGCAATTAACTGGGTATGTACAGTTATATAGTTGTATAGTTATATACCCACCCCAAGAGCTTGATAGAGTCCTCGATGACTCTGAAAGGAGCAGTCCCGCCGACGATGAGCGACTTCAGCCAGGGAACGCCACCGACGATGAGTCCGACGACCTTCATTCATTGATTGCACGCACGCACGCACGCACGCACACGTGAGGATCGGAACACAGCTAGCTGATGATGAATGAGAGAGCTAGCTAGAGAGATGGCGGCGTACGTACGGCAGAACATGAGGGAGGTTGCACACACTCCTTGGCCACACGGTGGAGCTCCTGCCACCACCGCCTTGACTTGTCGCCCGCCGACACATGACCCTGCATCTGAGCGCCGTGATTCGTTTATCCGGACGACGACGACGCCGACGACGACAGCCTTACCTGCGGGGTGACTTCATCCTGCAGGGGTAGGAGAAGGGGAATAGTGGTTGCACCCTGTGGGTGTGCGTCCTCCTCCGGCGATTTGGTGGTGGTGGCGGCGTGTCGGTGGAGCAGTGCACCGGCGCTCTTCATCAGGCCGTAGGTGTGCGTCCATAGGTACAATCCACCCAACTGCGCGGGCACATGTAGAGATCGATGAAGGCGTCCGTATATATATGGAATCGAAATCGTCGTCGGAGAAGGGAAGGGAGGAGGGATGGATGCAGACGCACCGCCATGGAGAAAGAAGCATAGGAGAGGCCGAGGGGGCGGCACTCGCTGGGGCTCCCGAACGGACCGCCCTCTTCGTCGCACAGGGCCGGGACGACGATCAGCATCAGATTCCCCAAATTCCCTGCTCCCAAGGAGTGGGAAATCAATTCGGAGAAGAGAAGAGGAACGGTGGGGGGGGATATCTTACGGTGGGTTACCGGCGGAACACATGGCGACGATAAGGCCTTCGAGGTGCCTCTCCGGCCGCAACATCCTCACCACCAACCGCCCAAGCAAGTCGCCGCAGAAGAATGTGATGCCGACGTTGACGGGCATGAACCACCTGGTGGCACACGAATCAGAGGTCGATGTGGAAGGAAGGATGGGGGGCTGGTATACCACGCACGCACGCACGCACGCACGCACGCACGCACGCACGCACTTACCAGGACAGGATGTCTTGGAGGGTGATGGTCTTCACCAGGGTTGCGAACACGAGGGAAGGGGTGAACACATAGAACACCAGCTGCAACCAAAAACATGAGGATGCAGAAGAAGGTTGCACGGATCTGCACACGATCGGGGGAGGGCACGCGCGCACAGACCTGGTTCAGATTTCTCCGACCGTCGGCGGGGAAGATGCCGCAGTAGTCGGTGGCGAGGAAAGCCCCAAGCGTAGCCAGCAGTAGGACTTGCAGTTGCGGCATGAACGCCACCAGGAACAAATCCAACACCCCCATCTTCTCCTCCGCCTCCGCCCAACCACCTGCCCGCCGCTTCTTCTACCCTTCTCTCTCTCTCTCTCTCTATACCCCACCTGTCTCTCTCTTTGTAAACAAATTCTCACGTGTTATTGTTATATTGTATAAATTTTTTTATATATATAAAATTAAAATTAAAAATAAATAAACAAACCGAATCCGTGGCTTCTTGTGGAGATTAATGTGGAACCCAGTTGTCATCTGAATTTTTAACATTCACGTCACACAAATTTTTACGTATATTTCTTATCACGTAATGTTAGGTGGAATTAAAATTAAAATCAGTTTTGTAAATAAAGTTAAAATTATATAATAATTATATAATAATTTAGGTGATAATAATTTATATATTAAAATTTATATGATATTATTATTATTATTAAAAATATTTTAAAAATTAAATAAAGTTAAAATAAAATGAAACTAACGTATGATTAGTTGATCACCGGACCAAACCACGTGATGCATGTACACGGTACACCTGAAGGTCAAAATATAATAAATATTATATAACCACATTTAAATCCATTGATTTAAATTAAAATCCATACGAAAATTTATGTTTTTAAAAATGTAAAAAAATATAAAGAATAATAAATTAAATTATTGTTATTTTTTATAATTAGTTGTTATCAAAAGATACAAAAGAACACCGCTGTTGACCTCATCAATTGACACGTCACACGAACGTACATTTGGCTCCTTCCCGTCTTTGCTGTCTTGTCCCATCGTTCAAATTTATCATTTCACCGATCGAAAGGGACGGTTTTGAACATACGGCTTCGTTGTCGTTTTCACGAAATAGAATTAAATTTTACTATTTACGATAAATATAATAATATTAATTTTATTTTATAAATATTAAAAATATAAAAATTATTTAATAAATATATTATAAAATATTATGATATATAATAAAAAAATGTGACTATATAATGTTAAAACCTAATGTTGTCAAATTTGAGTGATTAAATTTCTCTGGTAATTTATTATTTAATTTATTTGATTATTTCCCTAATTTAAGGGTTCTGAGAATTTTTTTAAAGTCATAATATTTTAAATTTAAATTTTTACTTAAATAAATATAAAAATATCTCTTTTTGTTTAATAATATTATTAATTTAATTTTTTTATAATAAAAAATGTAAACACGGAACTACAAAAGTGAGGATGGAAACATGCAGAGAATACAAATTCAATTTCACTTTCTCATTTCAACTTTCAAGGAGATAATTATTTTTTCCCAATTTTTATTGTTTTTGTCATCTTCTCTATTTACATTATTGTGTACTTGGATCCTAATGTTGTTTTTTTTGTCTTCGGGTCTTTTTTGATTATCTTAACAAAAGTTTTGATTATCTTAAACATTAATACCACATTTAAAAAAGACGACTAAAACTCTATTTGTATATATAGAATTAACAATAAAAATTTGACAAAACTTCTAAATTTGACAAAAATGTGTTCGTGATGCATTTAATAGAAATAGATGGAATTATAAATTCTTGACGTTGATGTAAATTATTTATTTACAAAGTATTTAATGTCATTATTAACGTAAAAAACTATATATATATATATATATATATATATATATATATATATATATATATAGGCACTTATAAAAGTTACTTCTGTAAATGATCAAATTTCAGATAAATACTGTAATTCTCTTATTAGAAATCCAGAACTCCTATTTGAGCATATCAACCATATTTCAGGTAAGAAGTGGAAAACAGTCGAGTTTCAGGTATGCACCCGACATCTGAGTAAGTAGGAAAAGATAGTCAAATTTCGGGCATACACCCAGAATCCATCACCCTCTTACTAGGAATCTAAAAATTTTACCCAAAATCTATAGACACTTACAAAACTATTTTTCTGATATATATATATATATATATATAATCTAATTGAATAACTTCCTACTATTTTCAATGAAGATTATTGTTCTTTAATATCTCAATAAACATATTAAGTGCAATAAAACTTACATATATAACATATTAATTTAAATTAATTTTTACATGCAATAAGCCACCATGGAACAAAAATGCAACAATTAATATAAGGCAATTCATAGATAACTTTTTCAATTGACAACTAATAATCAAGGAGACTTTTTCGAACATAATAAACCATTATTTCAAAGATTACATTATTTCAATTAGATACTTCTATTTTCCCATTGGATCTTAGCATGTATATATACATTTTCAGTAAGTTTCTTCTCTGTTGCATAACTTAATCCATCTTTATGAATCTTTATCTCTATAATTTCAATAATCTTGATTGAACTCTCTCGTATGATTATTATTTCATTGTATGCATGTTCTTAGAGTTTTGCAGTTGAGCGTGGTAACATCGATGTAGGATGAGTGAGGATGGAAGAAGAAGAAACATTGCAAGGTTGGGGACGAATAACTAGGGTTCTGGGATTTTTGATTTCCAAAAGTTGTCAGTCACAATACACTGGAGGATTTATATAGCCTCCCAACATAACATCTTAGTCGTACATCTAATAACTAAAAATCTAAACCATTGAAATAAAACAATGGTCCAATACTCCCCCTCACATTGGTGCATATTTGTCTTCAAGGCCTAGCTTATCTGCAAGAAAATGGAAACGATATTTTGGCAATGGTTTAGTGAATATGTCAGCTACCTGTTCTACGGTTCTGACATACTCAGTTTCAATTGTTCTGCATTGGATGTGTTCTCAGACAAAATGATAATCAATGTTGAAGTGCTTTGTCCTCTCGTGAAACACCAAGTTTGTCGCAATATGTTCCACAGCTTTGTTATAGCAATATAAACTTGTAGGCATCTTAAGAGTCGAACCAATGTCAGCTAAAATATTTCTTAGCCAGATCACCTCACTGGTGCAATTTGACATGGCTCTAAATTCTGATTCTGCTAAAGAATTGGAGACAATTCCCTATTTCTTAGCTTTCCATGAGATTGGGAACCTATCAAAAAAAACTATATATCCTGAGGTGGATTTGTTAGTAAATGTGCAATTACCATAGTCTACATCATAGTATGCAATTAAATTAAAATCGTTGTCATGACAAAAAGTTATACCTCTACCAGGATTACCTTTTAGATATCTTACCACATTTGAGTTGTTGAACCAAACTAGTAAAATGACTTGACAATTTGTCATAAGAGACATAATTGCTTATGGGATAGGTAGGATCAACAATTCTCTCATAAGTGTTGCAAACATAATCCTAATACTGACTAGGAGGGTGCATGGAATGGATAGATCTTCATAAGGTTGTATGATCATTATCATGAGTAATATTAAGAGTGTGAGGTTGTTCTTCAACATTAATGATATCTGTGTTATGTGGCTGAGTAGTCTCATTTAGTGGAGGAATGTTGCTACTTCCCTCATGTGGGTCACCCGATTCATGTAATGGAATGGATGACACATCAGCAAATGTGGTAGGTTGAGTTAGGAGTGGTTCAGGATAGGGTTTTGGTGCTTATGTGTGTTTGGTTCCTTTAAAAATGGGTATAATTCTTCATTAAAATTTACGTCCCTACTTACAAATAATTTTTGTTTTGCTAGGTAGTAAAGTTGATATCCTTTTTGCCCTATGAGGTAACCTAAAAAACACATCTGATAGCTCTCTCATCAAATTTCCTTTTTGGACCTAAATTAGAGGTAAAGGCAAGACATCTAAAACTTCTAAGTTGATTATAATTGAAGGCTTGACCATAGAGAATAGTGTAAGGAGTTTGATTTTGGAGGGGTGTGTTGGGCATGCGGTTAATGTGAAAAACTATAGTCCTAACACACTGTTCCCATAATTATTGTGGAACTCTAGATTTAAATTTTAAGGCTCTAGCAATATCTAATATGTGTCTATGTTTCCTCTCCACCACACCATTTTGTTGGGGTGTATAGGGACATAAGTGTTGGTGAAGGATACCTAGAGTGCTAAAGAGTTGTTTCATGTCATTGTTAATAAATTTTGTTACATTGTCTGTCCTAACCTTTTTAACTTGAGTTGAAATGATTTCTTACATATATGAAGAAGTGTTTTATGTATTGAACAACCTTAGACTTACTTCTCATGAAGAATAGCCATGTAAACCTGCTAAAATCATCCACTATAGTCAAGAAATAATGCGCACTTGATGTAGATTTTTCATTAAAGGGGCCTCAAACATATAAGTGCAACAATTGAAATTTAAAACCACTTCCAGAAGTACTTTGGAGAAATGGTTTTTTGGAAAGTTTTCCCAAGTTACAACATTCACAACATTCAACGCCAGATAAAGAGAAATCAACTCAAGCATTAAGATAACTAGTTTTCCTAGCTGAGGGGTGTCCCAATCTGTGGTGCCATATATCATTGTTGAGATTCATAACATGATGAGCAGCAATTATGGAGTCATTTTTATAATCAGATATGAAATAATATAAATCCCCATCTCTTTTAACTTCCTCAATCACCTTCCTGCTTGACAGGTCTTGCAAGATACAATGTTGGGGAAGAAAAAAAATACTATAGTTTAAGTTATCAACAATTTGGCTACAGACATCAAATTAACTCTAAATTCAGGAACATAAAGGACATATTTAAGGTTCATGTTATTGTTCAAGGATAAGTGTCCTATGCCCTCTATAGGAGTGTGTTGGTGACTTGGAAGTTTAACTTTTATAAAGCTTTGTGATTTAGCTAAATTCATAAAACTGTTTATCTCTTGTCATGTGGTCTGTAGCACTGCTATCAATGATCCAAGTCTTACAAAATCTTGAATTTCTAACTTGGTTGTGTGACTCACCTGTCATATTGCAGATGCTAACATGTGTGTCCTCATTGTCAAGATTGTTGATGATCATCATGAACTTGGAGAATTGTTCTGTGGTGAGTTGATTTAGATTGAGGGCTTCAGAAGTAGCTCTCTTAGTGCTGCAAATATTAGCTTTTCTCTCAGTTTTGTTTGAAATGTTTTTCTTATGAAATTTGTGCCATGGTGGAAAACCTATGAGGAAGTAACATTTTTCTTTGGTGTGATTGATTTTCTTGCAATTGGTATAATACGATTTATCCTTCCTAGATGTGTCACCGCTAATCCTTGGTTTTCCCACATTTAAGGCAATAGACTCATTTAATGATCCTATATAGACCTCCCTTCCCCTAGGACAGTGCAATAGACATAATCAAGACTAGGTAAGGGGGTAGCACCTAGTAATTGTGTTCTAATGACATTAAAATTTTCATTTAAGCCCATTAAGAAATCACTAATTTGATTTCTCTGATCTCTCTCTAAAACGTTTTTAAACACAAGACATTCTTCACCATTACCACAGTAGTTCTCAAGAATATTCAAGTTTAATTGATCCCATAAGAGATTTAATTTTCCAAAGTAGACGATGACACGATCACTGCCTTGTTTGAGGTCATGTATTTCTTTTCTAATTTGGTAAATTCTACTTATGTTCTTTTGCATGTACCCATCCTTGAGAATAGTCCATATCTCCTGAGTAGTATGTTTGTAAGTCATTATCCTTGCTATCTTCCCTTCAATAGAGCAGTTTAATCAAGACATGACCATGTGATTGTACCTAACCCATTGGTTGTTCTCAAAGGGATACCACATAGGATCAGGAACCTTAAGACTTCCATTTATAAAACCTAATTTGTTTTTAGCATTAAGAACCCTTAAAATGACAGTACTCCACTTGTCATAATTGTCAATATTTAGTAACTTGGGAACTAAAGACATACTAGGGTTTGCTGAGGGCAATAGGTAATATGGGTTATTCTCTGGTTTGTCCTTAATGAAGGCACTTCCCAAACTTTGAGTGTCAGCCATGTTTGCAAAGCAACCAGGGAGAAAAGAAAGAAGATCAATGAAGCAAAAAAAACTTAAAAGTAAAATAGAATGTTCATAAACACTAATAATACAATTATGATTAACATGCGTGGTGATAGCATTTCAATAAAATAGAAAAGAAGATGATTGAACAACATTGCAAAAATAGAGTATGATTTTTGGTTTTTTTAAGGTTAATATTAAATATTATTTAATATTGATTAAAAACATGTAATACATGTTATACCATAAGAAAATCAAAAGGGGGCATTGCAAACCACGCAAGCGAGCGGAAATAGCAGTGAGGTTGGATCTATGCAAGGCAGCGGCGACTGCGATAGATATTTATCGTATTTTTTAAATTAAAATTTATTAGATATTTATAATTTTAAAAATAAAAAAATAAAAATGAAATGATATAAAATAATAGATTAAAATTTTTATTTTTTTTAAAATTATTTAATTTAAAAAAATTTAGATTAAAAATTGTACAAACCGAAAAGATAGACGAATTTTTTTTGCAAAAAGGAAACTGGAGGCGGCTCCAGTCCCGTCGGACTATTTTACGAAACCGTGGTCGTCGGCGATAAATTTTTACGGCTAGGGTTTTAGAACTGAACGGGAACGGGAGGTGGAGAGGCAGAGCGGTGGTGTGGGAGGGAGAAGTGATGCAGACGTCACTGAGGTACGGTGGAGAGAACAAATCCAAAACCCTAAAGCTCCACGCGAAGGAGAGACTATGGCTACCCTTCCACTCCAATTCTCTCCTTCAGGTCCTACTCCGTATGCTCTTCCTCCGTCAAATGGATAAGGCTTTTTCCCTTTCTTCGCTCCTTTTTTGGCTTAGATTCTGTTTTTGCGCATGTTCTGGATCTCACTACTTTCACGAATTCGTGTTGGCGGTCGACTCTTTTGTAGTAGTAGTGGTAGTAGTAGTAGTAGTAGTAGTAGTTGCTTCCGTCAATCTCTGACCAGGTTTGGGATTGGTATTCATCTTTTTCGCTCAGGGTCATGCCGAACTCGATACTTATGTCGGCGTTCCCAGTTATCTTGCCTTGATGCTTCGGCATTTCTTTCCTCAAGTAGGTGCTATGCTGCTTCTTTTTTTTTTTTGCTAAAATCCTAGTTTTACGCGCCCGAAATGGACATGCTCTTTTGTTTCGGTTAATCCCTGTGATCACATTTTGTAGTCGCTAGCTAGCATGGGGTTTGGGGTCCAATACGACAGGAGCAAGGTGCTGAGGTATAACTTCCGAGCGAAGAAGGAATTCCCCCTCAATTCGACTGGCCACCTTCGGTTCAACGTTAAGGGAAAATTAAACGTCAACAATGAATTCACACAGGTTTGCAGCCCCCCCCCCCCCCACCACTGCCCCACATCATGTGCAATTATCTATCGGGGACGTTTTCTTGAATTCGGTTTTTCTTGAAACAACCGAATTATGAGGAAGTTATTTGTGCATGTATCCTTTATTTACTATTGTGTCCCGGTTCTATCTCCAAAATGCAAATGAACTAGAAAGGCATGGTTGTCAAATCTGAAAACTGGGGGTTTGATCAGCTAGAAATAAAGAAAGACAAATGTAGATGCTGAGAGAAAAAGTATTGAATCCTATATAGAGGTGTAAATAGGGCCAGCCCAGCCTTTTAAAACTTTAGCCCATCATCATTGCAGACCCTAGGCCCATCCTGGCTTGGAATTGGGCCTTATCAAGCCTAGCCACTGGTTTGAAATGTTTCTTTATTTTTCTAATCAATGAAAAATTGAAATCTCTGGCTTGCAATCAAGCTTGATCAGGCCTTATCAAGCCTAGCTGCTGGTTTGACATGCTTTTTTATTTTACCAATAAATGAAAAATTACTTGACCTATTATTCACCCTATCAAAAAATTCATATAAAATTACCACATAATTGACTAACCTATAATTAGGATCTAAGTGAATGCAAATCTAGTACTTAGGCTACAATATTTTATTATAGTGATTGTTTGATAGATGTCATTATAAAATTTGATCGTAAAAACAAGTCATTGACCTTAGAAACCATTAAATTTTAAAAGAAAATGAAAGGATCAGAAGTTGAAAGGTAGAGAGATTTTAAGTAGAGAACTTTTGTTTGCAAACACTTAGGGTTCGAAGTTGTCTCTTAACATGAAAACTTGGACAAACTTGATATAGATGAGATTGTACATTGTAGTGGAGTAGAAAGAAGAGCTGTGATGTATGGGAATTTTTTACATTTTTTATAATCATCTAATAAAAAATATATACAGTGACTTTTACATTCTCATGTATTTATTGTAGTACTAGGAAAATTACCAAGTCACCCCCAGGAATTCCAACCTGATAAATGAAACATAGTAGTGGAAAATGGGAAAAAAGTAGAGGAAAATTACCTAGTGGCAAGGGTGTCCAAGTTTTGTGTACACAAATAAGCTCAACATTGTCCTGGATATAAGCGTTATTTCTTCTTGGACACCAAGGAACCAACCCTATCTCAAAAGTTGTTATGAATGAAATTTGTGGTGACCTGGTAGTGTTTTCTCTATTGATCTTCCAAAAAATACTGTTCTTGTCTCCCCACTCTGTGTTCACACTCCTTTTCTGGTGGATGGCCCTATCTCTCAGGGGAAACAATCCTTATCATAGCTTTTTTTTATTCCTATCTTTTGTTCTATGTTTACTTGCTCCACCTTTTTGTTTATGTTATCAGTGGCAGTCCATTGAATCACATTGTGCTCTCCTTGTAAGCACTACTAACAGCAACATTCTTCACATCACAGCACAAACCAAGAGCTGCAGCTGAATTATGTTGGTATAAATTTCACTTTCAGAAGGATCAAGATCTGCGGCTAAAAGTGGGATATGAAGTATATCAAAAGGTACGAATTTAGCATCTTATTCAAAGCAATTGAATTTTAAAGTAGGCCTATGAACAAATCAAATTTGAAACAAATATAGTAGTATTCAACAGGATTTGTATCTATTTAGTATCCAAATTATCTACATTTGTTTATATTACGTTAAAAATCTCTATAATGTTAGAAAGCAACTATCATCATGACACATGTACACATTCACACAAATAAAAAAATGAAGAGGAAAAGAGTCACAGCCAGGGAAAAGAGAAGACACTAAGGTGACTCATGGCAATGTTTGAAGCCGAGCAAAGAAAATGTTGGTGATGTGGAGTGGAGTGGAGATCATGCTGTGATGACGTTTCATGGAGGTGTGAGGGGATCACAACATGATTGTGGAGACTAGAGGTGGAAGCAAAGGCTTGGGTGCTCGTTTTGCTGCTTTGTGTGTTGGTCTGTCGTAACCCAAAGGCAAGGCAGAGTCTTGGAGGTGGAGAGGATTTTGAGATGAATTTCATTAATGGAAAGTTTGAGTGGGATTGTTGGAGTGACAAATGTGTCTTAATTTTGATCATTTTTATTTTTTTTAAGTTTTTATTTTAAATTTTTAAACCACCATCGATCTAATAATCTAAGATTTAAATAAATGTATATTATGTAAATATTTTAATATAATAAAGAAATCGAATCAGACTTTAATAAAAGATATGCATATTTTCTTGTTAAACGAATTCAGAGTTGAATCGACTTTTAGATTTCAAGTGTTTATTTACAAACCTGTTTTTGGATGCAATTCTGAAGACGTAGCAAATTTTTTTATTTTTTTAAACACATCAAACTGTCTGTCACGTGGAGGTTTTCCCGTTTTTGAAGACATGCGGTTGAATTCTTTGATCTTTAATGTTGAATTAACAATTAAAAGTGCTTTTATTTTAATGTTTTGCTCCTAGAACCAATGAGTTAGGTATGATGAGACTTTGAAAGTAATGTTCCATCTGCTTTCTTATGTTTGTTTTATACTTGTGTGGGGCTGAAAGTATGATTTCCTTTTCGTCCACTGTAACCCAGAGAAAGGATCTGGAAATTACATTTATTTGAGTCCAGGCGTAATTAACTTGGTACACCTTGTCTATTGCTCGATTTTAAACTATTGGTTAACTCTTGATTGCAGGTTCCATATTTCCAGATAAGTGAAAACAACTGGACTCTCAATTACGACTTAAATGGAAACTGGAATGTAAGATATCATCTGTAATTCAATGGAAATTATTGATTCGGAATGCTGTGAGAGTGGATATTTTCGTGAGAAAAACCATTGTCGGTAAGATCATTATTACTTAAAGTCTTTCAATCATGTGATTTAACAATTTTCGTTTGTTACGTCATTTGTACAAGTGAACTTTTGTTTGTGGACATCCTCTGAAATATTGAAATAGCATCAGGCACGTTGGTTGCATTTGAAATTTCATGAATTTTTGCCCTTGAGATCTCAAGAAGCTAAACGTTATTTTTTCTTCTGTTTTTGTTCAAGTCACTTAAGACTACGTCTGTCACTTTTTGAAAATAGGAGGAATGGAAGAGAACACATTTGAACTTTTTGATTGTTTGAAAAAAAAAAATGTAGCAATAAGTCCCATTTCTGCAAGCAGTTCCAAATAGATAAGCCATATAGGTGGTTATTTTGAAATGTCAAATGGGCCTCGTTTTGTGTTGTGATAAGTAGTGTAGTGTATAGTGTGACTATTTTCTAAAAAGCAGATTCATTCACTTTTGGGTTTGCAGTCCTTTTCTGGTGTTCCGGCAACCCGACTTCAAAAGAAATGCGTTGGTTTTTTCACTCTCGTTTGGAGTTGCACATGCCTCTTTGTTCCCAGTAGTAGCTTATGCCACCTTCAATTGAGCCGCAGGGTCTCTTGTCTTCCTTTAGGTCGTCCAAAAATGGCATCTCTATCAAAACGGTGGTTTAAGCGTCACTTGCGTATTGCATGTAGCTTGGAAGACGTGGGATGGTGATGTGTGCGTGAACGACGATTCTTATGCGGCCCACAAGGGTCCTGATTTCTTACCTGCGCCAGACACTGTTTTTTTATTAAATTGACACAATCGTAGAGATATATACATACACACACACATATATATCTAGTGGTACTTGTATCAATTCTACATGTATTCAAATTTAAGTTGTTCTTTTGAATTTTTACTTTTTCTATTGAAATGAAGTAGTTTAGTGATGTTTAGAAGAGAATGAGAAGACGATGAGTATTAATCTTGATGTATTTTTAATCGTTAGATTGAAAGATTCAATTTTCTATAACTATCATTAATAAGTATTATTAATGAGAAAGTCATGTGAAATAGGAATAGAATCTAGTGATGAATTTATCTATTTATTATGAGTTGTTTTTGAAATTAACTGATGTTAGATTAGTTTTAAATGCATCTATTGTGAGTCATTTTAGGCTTAAGATAAGGTAGAATGTTACAAGGATGGAAGTTGAATTACATATTGGAAGTAGTTTCATTTAATCAGAGAGCAAGTTGGTTTGGAACACCTCACAAGAGGGACCCAAAACCAGGGGTCCCCCCCCCCCCCATCCTTCCTGTTTTAAGGTTGGGTCGGACGTCTTTGTTTTGGTTTGGTATTCTTCCTTCGTCGGCTTGTGGTTTGGACTCTTGTCCTTTCGGCTTGGGGGGTCGAGCATCTTGCCCCCCTCCTCCGTCCTTGTCCGTCTATTTGAAATGCACGGCACTCACCTTCCGTTGTACCGGATGATTTACTTTTCAGATCTTGGCGCCGTTTTTTATTTACTTAATCAATCTGAAGGTGACTGCCATGGTTGTTTTTCTTTAAACACACACAAAAAGAGAGAAAGAGAAGAGGTTCTGGTGGCAGAGAGGTGTGGTAGGGCGGACGCGGGTCATGGCAGCATCAGGATGGACGCTTTGCCTGTGCTTTTTAGGTGTGTTTTGGAACCCTTTTTTTTTTTTTTTTTTTTTTTTTTAGCTTTGTAAATTTGATACAGTTGAAATTGAAGTTGTTTTCGAGTTAAAATTATACAGGTGGTAAAAGTTTATATATTGAAATTTATATAATAATATTAATAATGTTTCTTTAAAAAAGGGTGGCTGATAGACAGAATTTCTTTAAAAAAGTCCAAGTATGAACGGATAATGTTAAATGTTGACATTCACATGCGTTTATCTCTTGTAAAACAAGAGGTGGATCTTACCTTTACTGAAAATTCACTTCACCTATGGTAGCTCTTGTGAGCGAAATCGGCAGCACCTAATTCCAAATCCAAAATTAAACGTAATGAACATACGCATAGAGTTTAATTAAAAGCACGGTAATCTGAAACCCACAAATGAAGAAGATCCATTTGTGATCTGCATCGATTCCAAGATTGTCGCCCATGGTTTTCAGGGTGGTAGGAATAGAAGATTACAAGAGCTTCTTCCCTTTGAAAGTGCATCGGCGACCGCGACTGCCACTTCTTCAACTTATCATCCATCATATATGATAACGGATCTTCCGCAAGATTCCGCGGTTGTTGTCCATCTCCTCTTCTTGTCCTCGTCTTTTTGCACACTCGAAAAATGAGAAAATATTTTTCTCCATCCTTTCTTTTCACTCTTTCGTACACACATCAACTCTCAACTTCCACTTATTTAACTTTTATACTTTTTTATGTCTTTTTTAATTATTTACTTTTTTAATATATACACAGTGCATTATTTGTTTAGTTGTGATTTTTGTGTTGAAATTTTCAATTAAAGTATGTGTAAATGTATTTCTCTCGAAAAAAAATTATGATTGAAGTATTTTATACATGTATTGATACATTTGAATCGTATAACATTATGCAATTCATTCATGGTATAATATTTGATAATTTTTATGATATTATATAAGTTTACAATACATCTTTCTTTTTTTTCCTTTTTCTATCAATTGCACAAATACCCATATTTTTCCTTGACGTACTCAAATGTTAGGAAATTATTTTCCAGATTTGTCAAATTTTTCAGAAAATAATTTTCTAAGTGCACAAACAAGCCCTTATTTTGCTATAGTGACTTAAAAATTAATGTATCTTTTTCTTGTTTGGTAAATACAATTTTTAGAGTTATTTTTACGAGATTTGACCAAAATAGTAAAAATATTTTATACAATAAAAAGATTGCGAAAAATTTATAATAGTTGTGGTAGATTAAGATTTGTCACAAAATGAAGCATTAAAATATTATAATGGGAAATGCTAGGAAATGACTTTCTCGTTATTTCCTATTTGACACAAATAAACATCAAATTTTAGTTAATAGAAAATAACTTTTCCATAATTTTCTTTCTTATAAATTCTAAAAGGGGTTTATGTCTATTAAAAATTAACGAAAAAGAAAAGTTAAAAAAAATTTATTATTGAAATATTAAAAATTTAAAATATTTCATAATGAACAGTTCATAAAAAAATTTATTTCTAGATTTTTAATATTTTAATAATAATTTTTTAAATTTTTTTTCTTTTCGTTAATTTCTAGAAAATACCGATTTTATACAAACATACTCTAAATCTCTTGTAAATTCATGACTACGTTATTTTAATTTTAACATTTGTAAAAAAAGTAACGAGATTGAAGTAAAAAATTAATCGGTACGAAGAAACGGGTTAGCGGTCACGGAAGATCCGTGAAATGGTCCACAGCGTCTCAACCGTACGTGTCCGTACTTTGTTTTCGTGGACGATCGGATGCTTTTTATTTCAAAATTTAAATTGAACCTGCCTAATCATGCCCCCATCCGTACGGCAAACAAATTTTCAAATTCCCCGAAACCACAGGGTCATCTTTGAAAATCTTCAATCACAACCCACCTGTATTTAAATATTGTCACACCCCTCGCCTCCGGCCTCCGCATCTGCAACCCAACCCTTCCCCTCCCGTCCTGCTCGGCCGCGCTCCGGCGATCGCGCGTTCACTCTTCTCTCTCCGTCCGTCCGTCCGTCCGTCCGTCCGTCGGTCTGTCTCCTAGGGATATGAAAATATCGATGCCTAGAAGGTTCCTGGAGACCGTCGCCACCACAACCTCGACGGCGGCGGCATTGTCCCCGGCTCCCCCCATGTCTCGGGACTCCGACGTGGTGGTGATCCTGGCGGTCCTGCTCTGCGCCCTGATCTGCGTCGGAGGTCTGGCTCTCGTCGCCCGTTGCGCCTGGCTCCGCCGCAACGGCGCGGCCGCCCAACCGCCTCCGTCGCCCGGGAAGGGCGTAAAGAAGAAGGTGCTCCTCTGCGTCCCCACGCTGTCCTACCAGGAAGCCTTCGCGGCGGACGAGGTTTGCGGGAGGAAGATGTCGTCGGACTGCGCCATCTGCCTGACGGAGTTCGCGGAGGGAGACGAGATCCGGGTGCTTCCGCAGTGCGGTCACGGGTTCCACGCCGGCTGCGTGGACGTTTGGCTGGGGTCCCACTCCTCCTGCCCGTCCTGCCGTCGCCCGCTGGTGGTGACGTCGTCCGCGAGGTGCAGGGTTGTTGGGGATGCGATGCCGTCGGTCGGCGTGGCGGTGGCGGACAAGGAGGAGCGGGGGGAGAGGAAAGCAACCGGCGACGCCAGTGGAAGTGGTGGGTTCCTGGCCTAGCCGGTCATTGTCAAGGGCCACTCTGCTATTTCCGTATTTGCGGAAGGGCATATTTGACATTTGGTCTTTTTTTTCCTTGTTTATATTTGTTGGTTTGTATCTAAGTTTTAACTATTTATTCATATTTTTCCTTCTTTATTCATATTTCTTAGTTAAAATAAATATTTTTCACTTGTAAAATTGACTGTAATTTCGTTTATCTGAGCATTAAAACGAAGAGAGTTTGAGTTGTATGATTTATAATAAAATATATAATTTATAATAAAAAGATAATGATATTAATTTTATTTTATGAATAGTAATAAATATAAAAATTATTTGATAAATATTTGTTTTTAAGACATGATGTAATTATATTTTTTATTATATATCGAACATTTTGTGGTATATTTATTAAACAACTTTTATATTTTTTACTGTTTATAAAATTAAATTATTATTATTGTTTTTTATCGTAAATTATATATTTTAATATAAATTATATATTTTACCGTAAATCATATATTTATAAAATTTAACTTATCTTAAAAAACATCTAAATAAACGAAACCAATTGACAGTGGATGTCGAACCAGGCGACGTGGCCCGTGCTGGTTGGACTGGAGCGTCACAAGATTAGTGGATCAGTGGTCCATCCCCATGACCCGTACATTCAAATGTCGGTATATTTGATTAATTAGTTCAGGAAATTCAATTTCTACGTTTTGCAAAACGAGAAAATGAAAATTATTACCGGTAAAATTTCTAAAGTTACCAGAAAAATCTATTGCAACGTGTATTTGCACAATTACATTTACAAATATTTAAACAAGGGGTGGTGTGCTGGCAATTTTCTAGATCCAAAAGCTGCCGTTGTCGGATATTTACCTGACCTTTCGTATCCTTTACATGGGTCCCACCGATTAATAAATCCTAATTTTTTTTCGGTTGGTGGCAGCCGCAGCCCCCAGCCCGCACGCCGAACGTAACAGGCCCTCTCATGGACCGAACCGATCGAATCGAACGGCCCGCCCCATCCACATGGCGAACGTAACGGGCCCTTGGATGGGCCGAACGTAACGTATTTGTTTGTTTCGGTGGAGGCGAGGCGTGAGTGCGTGACTGTCCGTCCTCTCCCCCCCCCCCCCACCCCCCCGGCGTGTGGAAGCGGAGAAGGAAAACCCTAGGGCTTGTTTCTGCTCCCAATTACAGCAACACGGCTGCATGATGGTTGTGTAGAAGAAGATTACGAGCAACACGCCTCCCGTGTACGGTAGTTCCAGGTCTGTAGCTAGGTTGATGGATTTTTCCTTTTCAGGTGCCTGCTCGACGCAATGATTCCTTTGTTCTTCTTCGCACCAGGTGTGTGCGTGTGCAAAATCTGAAGCAAATCGAAGGGGTTAGGGTGTAGGGTAGGAGCCATGTCGGTTACGGCCGGAGTGAGCGATACCATCATCGCCATCCGCGACAAGCTGAGGGGTAAGATCGGGCAGACCAAGGTGAAGAGATACTGGCCCGGTAAGGTTCCCGAATGGGCGGACGATGTGGACGAGGAGGAGGACTTCAAGGCGGGGTCGAGGTCGGCCTTACTCGAGAAAGCGTTCCCCATCGAGGAAGACGATTCCGTTGCTGTCGGCGAGGACGATCGCAGGTTACGCCGGCTTGCGGAAAGCAGGGCGGAGAATAGGGACGAGATCAGGGCAGATCACAGGCGCATTCGGCAGGCGGAGATCGTATCCACCATCGAGGAGGAGAGTGGGAAAGCAGAAGGTGCGGGTGTGGAAAGGGACGGGGAAGAAGAGGAGGAGGACGAGGATGCGATTGAGGAGAGGAGGAGGAGGATAAGAGAGAAATTGCTGCAGAGGGAGCAGGAAGAGGCTGCCGCCGTTGTAGCGGTGGAGGAGGAGGAGGAAGAGGAGGAGGAGGAGGGGGAGGGGGAGGAGGAGGAGGAGGAATCGGAATACGAGACCGACTCAGAAGACGATCAGATGGGGATGGCCATGGTGAAGCCGGTGTTTATCCCGAAGAGCGAGAGGGACACGGTGGCGGAGCGGGAGAGGCTGGAAGCGGAAGAGAGGGCAGTGGAGGACAGGGTGAGGAGGATGTTGGAGGAGAGGAAGGTGGAGTCGAAGCAGATGGTGGTGGAAGAGATAAGGAAGGACGAGGAGATGCAGAAGAACATGGAGGTGGAGGGGAACGCGGGGGATGTGGACACGGACGACGAGGTGAACGAGGCGGAGGAGTACGAGGCGTGGAAGGCGAGGGAGATAGCGAGGATCAAGAGGGACAGGGAGGACAGGGAGGCGAGGATGAAGGAGAGGGAGGAGGTGGAGAGGTTGAGGAACATGACGGAGGAGGAGAGGCGGGAGTGGGAGAGGAAGAACCCCAAGCTGGTGCAGCCCAAGCAGAAGCAGAAGTGGAAGTTCCTGCAGAAGTACTACCACAAGGGTGCCTTCTTCCAGTCCGACGCCGACGACCATGCTGCCACCGTCACCTCCGATGGCATATACACCCGCGACTTCTCCTCTCCCACCGGAGAAGACAAGATGGACAAGTCCATTCTCCCCAAGGTCATGCAGGTCAAGCACTTCGGCCGGAGTGGGAGGACCAAGTGGAGCCATCTCGTTGCCGAGGACACCACCGATTGGAACAATCCGTAAGTCCCCCCCCGGCAATTGAAACCTTCTTTCGTTTTGTTTCGTGCTCACACTAACTACACTACCACCACCACCACTTTCAATCTTTTCCCGCAGTTACCACCAAGTAAGCACTTCTAAGTTTTCCTTTACTTCTGCATTCCTTTACGACATGTTTTGTATACATGGAATTTATCGAAAATGAATGGACAAAAATTCATTTGAGCGAAATTGAATTGGATGAAAATGAATTTAATATTGAAGTATTTTATGCTCAAGAAATTAGAAATTCTTGAGCAATCTAGGAAGCTTAAACTGGTTAAATTTCAAATGATTCATATCTTACAAATACAAATTTCATTTCTGTCTTAAATTGAACAATGAGCAGTACCGATGAAAATGAATTGAATTCAATTCTATCGGTACAAATAAGTGATCCATGAGAATTGAATTCATTTTAATTCAATTTTCATAAATTTCCTAGGTAGTTAATGTTCTCCTTTTTGTGATTACCATAAACATGAATTGATCGTGTTATTTGGGTTGCATGTTTTAGCTTCTTTTAGCTCAGTTATTCTTTCCTATAAATTTATGGTACAACTCATTAACCTGGGACTAAGATAATTGTTGTAGTTTTATATTTCTCCTTCATCCTTAGAAGCAAGTATTAAAGAACTCTTTATCCATCTTCTTTTGTTTCACTTTTTTTTACTAACGCTCTCCCATCTTCAACCTCAAAAATATACTTCAATCTCTAGATTTCTTTTCTTCGGACTTTGTAAATTTATGCATTTCATTTTCTCCTTGTTTTGTATACAAACCATTATATGACTCCTTGTAAGTTTGATTTTTAACATCACCGACAATTTTCTCAACAGTCTTTTCCGCTTGTTTATGCTTCTCAAAGTTTTGCCGGTGGTGCGTTGTGTTGTGTAATTTAAATTGAGAGGAGCGCGACTAACATTTGGTTGGTCGGTGTTGCAGGTGGACTTCTGCTGGCCCTCTTCAAGCAAAATACCATTCCAAAATGGCCAGCATGAATGCGTCTATCGATAGGCCAAGAGGAAGCAAGAAGCTCAAATATCGGGGAGCCAATTGAACGCTCGCTGCTGTGGATGGACCACGATGGTGGTCTCGTGTGTTCTTTCGTTTCACCGCGAGTAGCCTCTTATCGAACATTATCCACCTGTGTTGTGTTGTGTATCATGCCAAATCTTGTGGTGTAAAAGTAAAAAACGTTCCTCAGGCTTTTTGCTTCCGTTAACACGTGTCGTGGTTGAGAGTTACGAGCTCAAACAAGAAGCACCTTGCCTGGTGAATGCAGCAGATCCGAAAAGTGCGCAATGTTCACTTTTGTTTTGAGGAGGCTCGTTGTTGGTGAAATTTTATCCACACGGATAAATAAGTCTTTATTTCAGTTAATGTAGGATTATTATAATTTTGTGCGTTCATTCATCCGTCTTCTTTCACTACTTTCTGAAGAGTAGATAAAAGTATTTTTAAGAGTGATTTTTTTAGATTAAAGTAATAAAAGAAGTGTATTAAAAAAAAAGAATGTGATCATAAAAATTAAAATAATTTTAAAATTTAAGTTAAATGATAAGTAAATTAGATCTTATTTGTACCTCCGCTTGGTAAAATACGACCTGAGATATTTCATGAAGTACTTGTTTGCGGAAGGGCAAACTCTCAACAGCAGCCACACGAGAAGATAAGGAGAGGATAAGGCACGGCCCTCCACGGCCGTCAGATGGATCGACCTCTCCGATCCAACGCTCCAGTATCGCCTCCGGAGATAACAGCACCCACCCCCCAGTCCCCACCAAGCCCGCTCCTCCCCATATACGTGTTCCCCCACCGCCACCACCACCACCACCACCACCGCCACCGCCCAAATCTCTCCGCCGTGCTCCACAACACTAGCCATGGCCGCCGCCGCCGCCGCTGCAACGTCGACTTTATTCGGTAGCCTGCTTCCAGACGTAAGCTCCCCAGCCCACGGTCGCTTCCAGGCTCGGTTCGGGTTTGGGAAGAAGAAAGCGCCCAAGAAGGCTTCCCGGCGAGGAACCTCGGACCGCCCTCTGTGGTACCCCGGTGCCAAGTCGCCGGAGTGGCTGGACGGGTCGTACATCGGCGACTACGGCTTCGACCCCTTCGGCCTCGGGAAGCCGGCGGAGTACCTGCAGTTCGACCTGGACTCGTTGGACCAGAACCTGGCGAAGAACAACGCGGGTGACTTGATCGGAACGAGGTTCGAGACGTCGGACGTCAAGTCCACGCCCTTCCAGCCTTACTCGGAGGTGTTCGGGTTGCAACGCTTCCGGGAGTGCGAGCTCATCCACGGACGCTGGGCCATGTTGGCTACGCTGGGCGCTCTGGCCGTGGAGTCCCTCACGGGCGTCACCTGGCAAGACGCCGGCAAGGTAAGCGGCGCTAGCTGCCCCCAATCTTGAATGCGCCAAGCAACGTTGGGGAGGCCATGTTTGACATACTGGTCACAGGTGGAGATGGTGAATGGGTCTTCCTACCTGGGGCAGCCGCTTCCCTTCTCGATGACGACGTTGATATCGATCGAGGTGTTGCTGATCGGATACATCGAGTTCCAGAGGAACGCGGAGCTGGACGCGGAGAAGCGCCTCTACCCTGGTGGCCCCTACTTTGACCCCCTGGGTCTGGCGTCCGACCCGGAGAAGAAGGCCCGGCTGCAGCTGGCGGAGATAAAGCACGCCCGCCTCGCCATGGTCGCCTTCTTAGGCTTCGCCGTCCAGGCGTGGGCCACCGGCAAAGGCCCCCTCGACAACTGGGCGACCCACCTCGGCGACCCACTCCACACCACCATTTTCGACACCTTGGGCTTCTTCTCTTCCTGAGCACCACCATTTTCGACACCTTGGGCTTCTTCGCTTCCTGAGCACCACCATCCATCCATGTCTACCACCTACCTACCTTCCTGTTCAAATCGAACTATCGATTATTATCACTCCATTTCGATTTCTCTTTAATTCAATTAACCATACAGGGCCGGTGTGGCGGCCACGCATGCTCGCCTCAAATGATTGCTGTTAATTAATTATCGAGATCCAGAGAGACATTTTCTAACTGGCTAGACATCCATGATCGGCAACCAAGCATTATTGTGATATATTTGCAAGATGGGAAGAAATTTTTCTAAATAAAAAGTGAAAGAAGAGTCGGTAGATTTTCTGGGGTAGGTGGCTCGGCCGGCGTGCTGATCAACGTACCTACATGTTGGCCTTCCGAGGACAATCTAAATGGGGTTAGGGTAAGTAGACTAGGAGAGTAGGAGCTTACACTTTTTTGTATACGATTTTTATTCTATTTTTTAATTTTTTTAAATAATCAATATTAAAAAAAAAAATTTATAAAATTGATAAAAATGGTTAAAGAGAGAATTATTTCTATATTGTACTATAGCAGCTGTGATAATTACTATTTATATATTTTATTTAGTAAAAATAAATTAATTTTTTAGTAACATTATTAAAATTACTTTTCTAGCTAAATTTAAAGTTAATTTCTCATATATATATATATATATATATATATATACACCCACAACAAAGAAAGATAAAATAGATTCGAAAGATAATAAGTAATTCAAAGGAGCATTAGTGTATTACCAAAATTTTAACAATAACATTTATGATTTTTTAACCAATATTGAAGGTAGAATGAAAGAAGTTGTCGAATATAGTACTATGTGAATGCAAACTCAAGAACATCAGCTACGTAATAGGGATTGTGATGTACATGAAGAGGAATACCAATGTTACATTGATTAGATAGGTTATTGAAAAATTTAAATGATTTAAATTTAATCTAGATAATTAAATTAAGAGAGAGAGAGAGACGGCTGACCATCCCGATGGAAAAGGAGAAGAAAGTGCAAGTTCACACTATGCTAGAAATTTTTTTCAGAGGATGATGCATATAATTTTTATAATACATATGCAATGAAGAAAAGTTTTGCTATTAGAAAAAGTTAGTTCAGAAAATCAAAAGTCAATAGAAAATTAATAGTACGTAATTTTGTTTGTTATAAAGATGGATATAAGGACACGAATGACAAACGTTGCTCGGAAAGTGATGTGGGCAGACAACGAGACATTCAGGAGGATTGTGTTGCAAGGTTTTATGTGGTGCGCAATGAATTAAATGTGCTACTGTGATATCTGTAGTGAATAGTCCATCTATGCAATATATATTTGCTTGGTACGTAGGTGATCTGTTTCTTTCATAATACAGAAAGAGATATTATGACAAAGAAGACCTTCATTTTCAAATTTCTTGCATGAACAACATACGTCATAATTGGTCTCCATATTTAAACTGACTATTTTAGGTTTTCTTGACATCATTGGATTTCAAACTTTAAAACAATATTGCATACCTACTTTGCTTATTTTTTTATTAAGATATGTCAATCCTTTTCTCATTTCATTTTGGAATACTGAAAAAATCTTTCTTGTATAACTTGTAACAACCTAAATTTCAATTGAAGTAGAGAACAAAAGTATCGGCTTTGTTGTCAAAGTAATTAAGTCTTCATGTTTCTCGGATTGACGTCTTACTTTCAATGTTTTATCATATTGGAAAACAAATTCTAAAAAATGAGTATGAGAATGCACATACCCATCAAAAAATGAATTTACGCTCTTAGACCTTTGATTTGTGATCATACCTGCCATAAATATATCTTTCATATAGTACGGAACTCAATGCTGTCGAATGATATACATGTAATTCAGCTAAGAGTTACCATGCAGTGTTGGATATTTAACTGTCAATAATTTTCACTCATTTTCAAACTTTTCAAAAGTCCTTGCACCATATATACATTTATTGTAATCAACTTTAAAGTTGACATCAGTGCGTATTTTTGGAACATGACCAATGGCATTTCAGCAAATATACCAAGAACAATAATAATGTACAAAATCTGGAAAAACTTCAAGAATAACTACATACATTACATGATCTTAATTTGTAATAATGACATTTGGATTCTTGCCATACATGCAAGTTTAGAATGTACCAAACAACCAATGAAAGATTTCTTTTGTCTCATCTACTAGTAAAGCACACCCAAACAATGTGGACTGCTTGTGATGATTTACTCCAGTAAATGATGCAAAAGACTTGTTGAAATTATTGATCCTATAAGTGGTGTCAAAAACAACCACATCTCCAAACTTCATATATGCTTCATGAGCCCTTCCATCAGCCCAGAAGACACTTCTGATTATATGATCTTCATTTAATTCAAAACAAAAGAAATAATTTGGATCTTTATGACTTTGTTGCTGAAAATACTGTACTACCGTCATACATTCCTTGCTCATATTATTCTTTCACCTAGTCCTATTAAGGTGAATAACTTGATCAGGACTAATATTTTGCTGTGACATATTTGAAAAAACATTTGTCACTTTGAAAGGTTGAATGTCATATTCTGATAGGGTATTCAGTAACCTTTTTGATATAGATGATATCTTTTAATGAGATCTTAATATCTTCGATTTTGTAGGTGACGCAAGAACATAATTATGCTCTTTAACAAATTTTTTAACCACTCACACATTTAATTCATTGCATACCACATAAAACCTTACAACACAACCCTCCTGGATGTCTCGTTGTCTGCCCACATCACTTCCCGAGCAACGTTTGTCATTCATGTCCTTATGTTCATCTTTATAATAAATAAAATTACATGCTATTAATTCTCCACTGCCTTTTGATTTTCTAAACCAACTTTTTCTAATAGCAAAACCTTTCTTCATTACATATGCATTATAAAATTTATATGTATCATGCTCCAAAGAAAATTTCAAAGCATGATGTGGACTTGCACTTCCTTTTTCTTCTCCATCGAGATGGCTAACTGACCCTTCCATTCTAATATTGAAATCTAGGTCATCAAGCACTTGTATTTTAGAATAGTCCTGTTTGAGCCATTATACTTGCTGTTTATCATCCAATAGGTTTTAACAATTTAAGAATGGTTGATTCTTTAATTAAAAGTGCGACAATAAAGGAGTGAGACTTTGAAATTATCAATTACTCTGTAAAGTTAACGTTGCAACATTTAATTAAAGTTATCAACCACTAATTATCAACCACTCTGTAAAGGTGTACATATTACAACTTTTAAATTACCAATAGACTAAGATAATTAACTTTAAATTTTAAAGTACGTTGATAACTTTACAGAGTAGTTGATAATAATCTTAGTATGTTGCTAATTAACTTTACAGAATAGTTTTTAATTATCAATCACTCTGTAAATGTTAATTTGAATCTATAATTATCTATTTACTTTTACATCTGTCTATTCTTTATAGAGTAGTTGATAATTAAAGGTAACATTTTTAATTAAACATATTTTACTTTGTACTTAATATAATTAATAATTTGTCGATCTAACTAACTTTTTTTCTAATAAATGTTATAAATATTTTTCCTTTACTTAATATTCATTCATGTTAAATGAAAGTATAATGTACTTAATAAATCAACTTTTAATAATATGAAAGTACATTTGTAACTTGTTGGTAGATTTAATGTTAACTGACGTCATTTCATATTCCATTCGATAACTTAAAAAAATCGAGGAGACGAATCGATTGATCAGAGAAAAAAATCGTAAATTATAGGTAATAAAAAAACATAAATTTTATTTTTTATAAATTTTTTTATATTAAAATAAATAGACTATTTATTATATATATATAAACAAATATCTGTGTATATATATATATATGTATCTCTGTATATCCATTTGGGAAAGTTACGAATATGGGCCTTAAAAAACCAGTGTAGCTGCGGTGGGTGGTGGGTCGTTCCTTTTTCTGCTTCGGAGAGAGCGCCCCATCGGCCGCCCAACGGCGAGAGGTGGAGAGGAACTGGTGAGTGAGTGGAGAGAGATCGGCGCCTCCTCGGAAAAGCCCGGATGGTTTCGATTTATCTTTCGTTTTTCTTTCGATTCTCTCTGATCCGTGTTTTTGTTTTTGTGTTTTTGGTGGCGATTTTTTTCGAGCCGTGGTGGTTTCTTGTCTTGCCATTTAGATCGGCCGTTTTCTAGATCCGGCGGAGCATCTGTTATGCAATTCTGCGTGTCATTTGTTGTGCCTTTTCTGCCGGTTTTTTCACTGGTGACCTTCTTGTGTTCTTTTTGTGTGATGGGGTAGGCCTTCGGTGCCAGTTAGGGTTTGGTTTTCGGCGTGTTTTGTCGAGCGGAAAGATCGATCTATTGCAGGTGAAACCATTTGGTCGTATTTTAACTTTTTCCCCGCTCTTGCTCGATTTTCTTGGAGAAGATATTGGATGTTGGAGGCAGTTCTGTTTTGCCGAAGTTTGATGCAAGTGTCTTAGTTTGATCTTTTGATAGTCTGCCGAAGTTTCATGGAGGCAGTTTCTGTCGAGAAGAAGATCTCGACGGCGCTACGTGCTTTTCTGTTTATGTGTCTTGTTTAAGCAGCGGCATTTTGATCATGGTTGTTTGTTAGTTGCTGTTGCATCACTTTTTTATAAGTCTGTATGCGCGTCTCTCTTTTCACTTTTCCTCATTGTATTCTGCGTGGAACACGACCTACTGTAATTTTTTATCGATTTATTTTACAAGCATGTGCATTGACGTTTTTCATAACTTCTGCTGTTTATTGGTGTTGATTTTCTGCTATGGATTTGATGGTGCCTATTT
Source organism: Amphibolis antarctica (assembly GCA_024699675.1). NCBI lineage: Eukaryota > Viridiplantae > Streptophyta > Magnoliopsida > Alismatales > Cymodoceaceae > Amphibolis > Amphibolis antarctica. The sequence continues at coordinate 48,136 of JAMKPZ010000301.1, forward strand.
TCACTCCAAAGCACGCTCACATTTGACTACATTTTGAACCTTTTTTATTGACGATTCACTACTGTTTATTTACAAGCACATTTATGTTTTATCTGCAAACCTTTCCGTTATGGTTTTTACTGTGAATATATGATTAAGAAGTTTGTTGTATCTCTTAAACAGAGAATCAATAATGTCATTTGGGTTTTTACCTTCTGTTCTTTTAAATCAAACTCCATTGTTCTTTAATGGCTATCACTTCGTTTTTTAGTTTATGTGCTGGTGTAGATGCTTTGCAATCCGTGTTCCTTCGTAACAAACAATTCTTCCTTGCTCGTTCTTATGCCTAGTTTCCATCATGGGGAGGAAGAAGAGGACCGATCAAAGTGGTTCCAGTGAAGGATCAAGATCCCACCAGCCTAGTGGCAGTGGTGGCCCTTCCCAACAACCCCCATTTGATAGGGGTCAAATGCCCTATCAGCAAGGGTATGGAAGGGGATTTGGTGCGAACTTTCCTCAGCAGCAGCAACATCAGGGAGGACGTGGAGGAGGATATTATCAGGGTCAGGGACGTGGTGGTGGATCACAGTATCGCGGTGCTACGGTGCCTTATCAATCGAGTGGTGGTCCAGATAATCAGGGTCGTTGGGTTCAACGGGGAGAAATGCCACCTCCTCAATATCATGGTGGACGCCGGGATGGAGGTTCAGGAGTAGGTATGCGAGGAGGCCCTGCACATTATGTTCCGTCCAGGCCTCCTGTTCCCGAGCTGCGCCAAGCAACACCACAGTATTCATATCAGACCACACATCCTTCACCACCAGTCACCACACAACCACCACCACCACGATCGAGCTCATCAGTTGAAACTCAGGCAGTTGAACAGCATCTAAGGAATTTGCATCTTCAATCAGAAGGTTCTTCTAGCCAGGCAATCCAGCCCATAGCATCTTCTACGAAAATGAGGTTTCCCTCTCGCCCTAGAGAGGGAACTGTTGGGCAGAGGTGCATTGTTAAGGCAAATCATTTTTTTGCCGAGCTTCCAAAGAAAGACTTGCATCAATATGATGTATGAACATAATCACTTTCCTTCATATTTTTTCCATATATTTTTATCTTGCTTCAATGATTTATGTGAAATTTATTACTTATATCAGGTTTCTATTACGCCTGAAGTTACTTCTCGTGGTGTGAATCGTGCTGTTATGGAGAAGTTGATTGGCCTACACCGCCAATCACTTCTGGGAGGACGACTGCCTGCTTATGATGGCAGAAAAAGCCTTTACACTGCAGGACCCCTTCCATTTTCTTCAAAGGACTTCTCTATCACTCTTGTTGATGAGGAGGATGGTTCTAGTGCTCCTAGGTCATTTGCTGAGACACTTAAAAATGCAATCATTTCCTTTGTAATATGAAGCTCCTCTGTAACTGTTCCTCTTTTTATAGGAGGGAAAGACAATTCCATGTTGTCATCAAGTTTGCTTCGCGTGCTGATCTACATCAGTTGGAACTGTTCCTAGCTGGAAGGCATGCGGAAGCTCCTCAAGAAGCTTTACAAGTTCTTGATATCGTGCTTCGTGAATATCCAACTGCTAGGTAATTTGCATGTGATGTTTTTTACAGTTTCCACAATTGCAGTGTTGTTAATCTGCTGCACATGGCCTTGTAGGTATTGCCCTGTAGGGCGGTCATTCTATTCTCCTGTTTTAGGAAAAAGACAGTCACTTGGTGATGGACTAGAAAGTTGGCGTGGATTTTATCAGAGTATTCGTCCAACTCAGATGGGATTATCTCTGAACATTGGTAGGGTTTTCCTTTACTGTGTGATACTAAAAGTCAAAAGCAAAACATAAGTTTCATTGTCAGAGTAAACGCCTGTGCTTTAACCATGGAATTTGCATGAATTTAGCATATTCCCTTACTGATGATTAGCAAATGTGTTGGTTCAAAACTTCTTCCTGCATCAATCATCTTTTGAAAGTTTGCCTTATCTAATCGTTCAAGTTACAAAATCATATTGTAAAGAATACTAACTTTTTGTAAATAAATTTCTAGGCCTTACAAGCCACCTTTGTAAATAAATTCTAATCCTTAAATAAATTTTGTGCCTCTAATGTTGAAATTAAACTATTTCTTTTTAGATATATAAAATTGTGTGGCAATATTGTGGTGTGGTGAATTGTTCAACCAAATGCTAATATCTATACTTTACTCTATATGTATTACTATTATTGCTTTTCATGGATAAAATAATCATGTTATCACATATAAACGATCAATCATGTTTTCCTATTATTTTATTACCGCAAGTATGATTGTTTTTTTGAGTGATGTCATAAGTTTGAGAAATGAACGTACTAGGAAAAGTTTCTCGGTGCTCACTTAGGAGGTATTTGATAAAAATTATTTTAAATAGCGTATGGAAATACACTAGTGTTTTTAATAACTTTTTGCAAACTTATTATTTTTGTCAGTTTATTTCTATACATCATCTTAAAAAAAGTTGAAATTTGAACAAGAAATAAAAATCCGAATTTTGAGTTTTTTTGAAAATGTCAGCTTATTTTCATGTGTGGTATTAAAATAATATTACCAAACAGACCTTTAGTGTTCATGGACTGGTTCATCTCATGCAGATATGTCATCCACTGCATTTATCGAGCCATTGCCTGTCATTGAATTTGTTAATCAGCTCCTGTCACGGGATGTGACTTCCAGGCCACTTTCTGATGCTGATCGTGTTAAGGTCTGTTCTTTGTTTATTCAGTGCATATACTCGAATTTCATATATTTTCTCATTTATTTTCCAACACGTTTTTGCTTATTTTATGCGGAAACTAAATTTTTTTGATATATTTGTGGATGAGTAATCTATTTTCAAATTTCAGCAGTGCTAATTGAATTTGGTATGCCCTTTCTTTTTGTCATTTATTTTTTTCCAACCTGGTTTTATATTCAGATTAAGAAGGCACTTCGTGGTGTAAAGGTGGAAGTTACTCACCGAGGAAATATGCGTAGAAAGTACCGCATATCTGGTTTAACTTCTCAGGAAACTAGGGAGTTGACGTAGGTTGATTTTCCACTAAATAAAATTTAGAGGAATTTGCATGGATTTTTTAATTTTTTTTTCTATCTCATTCATCAGATTTCCTGTTGACGATAGAGGGACAGTAAAGAAGTATGTTGTGGAGTACTTCCAGGAAACATATGGTTTTGCCATAAAGAACACGACTTTGCCATGCTTGCAAGCTGGCAACCAACAGCGCCCAAACTATCTTCCAATGGAGGTTAGTTTCTTTGATGCTTGTTGTTTGGCTTAGTCATCCATCTAATGGCTATACTCTATATCTCATTCATTATCTTTTTTGATGCAGGTGTGCAAGATTGTTGAAGGCCAAAGGTATTCTAAAAGATTAAACGAGAAGCAGATTACTGCTCTTTTGAAGGTGACCTGCCAAAGGCCTCGAGACCGTGAGAAGGATATTATAGAGGTAAACATATGTAGTGATGTGTATGAGAAATTTACATTCATGATTTGAATTGTTTTTCTGTTTGTTATTTTTGTATCTTTAAATTTGTGACTATTTGTCTGTCCATTTTTGAATAGAATGGTTTTGGTAATATTCTGGCATAAGCTTTTCAAATTGTTAGTTTACCATGTTTACACCCACCAAGTATACCTGTAAATATATCCTTTCTGGTTCGTGCTTGTGATATTCATGAAACTTTTTTACTTGCAGACTGTTCGTCAAAATGCCTATGATAAAGATGCATATGCAAAGGAATTTGGTATTAAAATCAGCGAGAAGCTTGCTTCTGTTGAAGCTCGCATTTTGCCTCCTCCGACGGTATGTTCTGAAATGTTACTAATGTAGGAAATGTTTATAATCTGATGGTGTTACAAAATCTTATTGACCATACTGTTGTCTGTGAAGCTAAAATATCATGACACTGGAAAAGAGAGAGATTGTGTGCCAAGAGTTGGTCAGTGGAACATGATGAATAAGGTATCATTCTTATGGATTATAATGACAAAAATTCTCAAGTCAAAAAGATTCATTTTTTTAGTGATGGCTGCTTTTGGTATGGATTGCAGTTCTGTTTAATAAAGTTTACGTTCCCTTTAATTGTTCAACATGTTTACATTTTTATTGTCATTGAGGGTGTGTTATTATTACTAGTGTGGTCCACTCGAACTTTGATGAAGATTTTACACCCATAATTTATTAATTTGGCTGATGTCCAAATTTGTTGTCGGTAATTTCTTTTTGAATGATTTGTAATTTTGTTTAATCACATCATTTTTCCATATTACCGTAGGTTCTTACTCCCAAGCTTTTATGCTTTTATAGACGTCCAGACTTGTCTTGTCATCATTTTGCTTGCAATGACATCCAGATTTTCCTTTTCCATTCATTTGATTGAATGTAGTGTTAAAAATTGAGTTCATTTTTCTTTTTACTTACTGTAGAATTAAATGTGGAGAGGTTTTGCTACTAATTGCTTAATTATATGTTTTCATATTGTAGAAAATGGTCAATGGGGGGAGGGTTCAGACTTGGACGTGTATTAATTTTTCACGGACTGTTCAAGACAATCTTGCTCGAGGATTTTGTTCTGAGCTTGCACAAATGTGCCGTACTTCTGGCATGGTATTTTTGCTCTTGTTGAGAACGTTTACTGATTTTCTGTGTATTGATTCTACTTACAAAACTACTACTTTGTAGGATTTCAATCCTGAGCCTATCCTGCCACCTCTTACTGCTCGTCCTGAGCATGTAGAAAGGGCTCTGAAAGCACGATATCGTGAAGCAATGAGCATATTACATGGCAAAGAACTTGATTTGCTTATTGTGATTTTGCCCGATAACAATGGATCACTATATGGTTTGTTTAATTTCTCAATAACCATTACACATTCTCTCTAATTTGCTTCTGCTAAGCCATTTTTTAGTTGGTTTTCGTTAAATGTTTCTTCTGAGCATTTTCCTTGATGACCAGGTGACCTTAAACGAATATGTGAGACGGATCTAGGCTTGGTTTCACAATGTTGCTTGACTAAACACGTATTCAAAATGAGCAAACAGTATCTTGCAAATGTTTCCCTCAAAATAAATGTGAAGGTTTGTATATATCTGTATTTGAATGGTATTGGGACTTGCTATCTATATGAGCTGAAGGATGACCATGTCTGCCATGTTTCTCTCTCTCTCCCTCGCTCAAGGAAATCTTAGTATTTGTCTGTTTAAGTGTCATTGTTATTGATTTATGTGCTTGTAATTGATTGATAGGTTGGGGGACGAAATACGGTACTGTTTGATGCACTTGTAAGGCGCATACCTCATGTTAGTGATAGACCGACTATTATTTTTGGTGCGGATGTCACACATCCTCATCCTGGGGAAGATTCAAGTCCCTCTATTGCTGCTGTAAGTTTTACTATCAGCAATAGTTTTTGTTTGCTTTCATAACTTTCTTATGTAAGATTTCACTTCTATTCCTACAAAGTCTACACATCCAATATGGCTGTATGGTCTTTAGTGAGCTACGTTGTTCATTGAAATGTTAAAAAATGGTGCCACAGGTTGTAGCTTCCCAGGATTGGCCTGAAGTCACCAAATATGCTGGGTTGGTATGTGCACAAGCTCATAGACAGGAGCTAATCCAAGATCTCTATAAAGTTTGGCAAGATCCTCAACGTGGAACTGTTAGTGGTGGCATGATAAAGTATGTTCTATGTATATGTTCAGTGTGCCTTCCATTGTTCCATTATAAAAAATTAGTCTTCTATAAGATATTTGATTCATTGTTTTTCTACGTCTGTTATTTCAACTCTCTTGACGTCCTTCAGGGAGCTTCTAATCTCTTTCAATAGAGCCACCGGCCAGAAGCCTCAAAGAATTATATTCTACAGGTACCAGTCAACTAGATGGTGCCTATTGGTTATTTCTTCTTGGGAATGTGCATCTAATATTGCCAAATATTTATTTCTTCAATCCTCTTTTTTAAAGGGACGGTGTTAGTGAAGGGCAATTTTATCAAGTTCTGCTTTATGAGCTAGATGCAATTCGAGAGGTTCTCTATTTTTTTTATAGTTGATATATTCGTTTGTTATTCTTATTTTGTTTTTTATATTCGTTTTTAATTGTTAATTTGTTTTTTCAGGCTTGTGCTTCTCTGGAACCTAATTATCAGCCACCAGTAACATTTGTGGTAGTTCAGAAACGGCATCATACCAGGCTATTTGCAAATAACCATGCCGATTACCATTCAGTTGACAAGAGTGGGAATATTTTACCTGGTTAGATATTGGTTTTTTCCTTGCATTGTTATGTAGACTATGCCATTTATTGAAGAACCTAGTTAATATATTCTTTCACGATTTTATTACAGGTACTGTAGTAGATTCGAAAATTTGTCATCCTACCGAATTTGACTTCTACCTGTGCAGTCATGCTGGAATACAGGTAAACCACATCTTCAAGAAAATGAATTTTTTCAGAAGACCTTCAAATTTTATGTTTTGATTGTTATTGTTAATTGCTACTTGAAGGGCACAAGTCGGCCTGCTCATTACCACGTTCTATGGGATGAGAACAAGTTTAGTGCAGATGCACTCCAGACTCTTACCAACAATCTGTGCTACACGTACGTGAACTATACGTAACGAATTCTTGGGTTTTCTTTATTCGATCAGCGGTTTCTTCAATTTACAAATAAGATTGTATTTGGATCGAGTGAAATTTTCTTTTACGTGATGCAGGTACGCAAGATGCACACGATCTGTCTCGATCGGTAAGATGTTGTTTGGCTTATTTGCATGAAATTTCGTGTATTCCGGATGTGTATGTTGCATGACGTCGATATTGTTTGCATCTGCAGTGCCTCCCGCTTATTATGCTCACCTGGCTGCTTTCCGCGCTCGTTTCTACATGGAGCCAGAGACATCCGATAGTGGCTCGTTGACAAGTGCTGCTGCAGCTGGGCGTGGAGGTTCTGGTGGGAGTGGTGGTTCACGCAGCACCCGTGCAACTTCCAATGCAGCAGTAAGGCCTCTCCCTGCCTTGAGGGAAAATGTGAAGAAAGTAATGTTTTATTGTTGAAGTGAAGATGTATGTTGGATCAACCTCGACTGGTACGCGTCGTTAGGCTGTTTCGTAGCTTTCGTAATGTGACCGAGCATATTTATTAAACGTCAAAATACGCTGGTAATGCACCAGAGTCTTGCAGCAGCACGTCAGGTGTCGTCGGACCCCGTTGGGAATGTGGTAGGGGGGTGTCGGTGTGCTGTGTGGTGCATTTCTTGCATGCTTCATGATATGGCTGTCTCTTGTTGCATGCAATCACGCGTCTACCCGATCACAACATAAACACATGCGCGGCCTTTGGTCGGTGACAAAAATGATTTCGTTGAGAAAAAGTTCTTCGCCAAGTCCTCCGATAGATACTATTCCATAACGATGGGAAGACGGGATCACACCCTGCCGTCCGGCGCTCGATCAAAAGCGGTCCGTGGAATCCAAAGCGCTCGCTCGATCCTCTACTACGCCAGGGCTCGCTCGAACCTGATGGTACATGTGTATATGTATATATGTACGCGCGATTAAGCAATCGCGAACGCTTTGAAGACCAAACGTTGCGCGTTACTTGTGTTTTCTGGGGATCAACATGGAGTTGTCGAGCATGGCAGAAGCCATGCAACTACACGCCCAGCTGATCAAAACTGCCAGAGCCGGCGACGGCAGTCTCCCACTCGGCAAGCTCCTCACCTTCTCCGCCCTCCACCCTTCCGGCGACCTTCCCTACGCCCGCGCCGTCTTCGACGCCCTCCCCCAACCAAACTCCTACTGCACCAACACCATGATACGCGCGTACGCCAAGAGCACCACCACCCACCGCCGCTCCGACGAAGCGCTCCGCTTCTTCGTCTCCCTCCAAGAGCACCACCCCTACGCCCCGACACCCGACAACTTCACGTTCCCGTTCCTCCTCAACGCGTGCGGCCGCCTCCGCGACGCCGCGAGGGGAAGGCAGGTTCACGGCCTCGCCCTTAAGAGCGGGTTTGCAGGAGGCGACCGGTTCGTGCGGAACTCTCTCGTGCACATGTACGCGAGCTGTGGGCAGCTGGAGTGCGCGCTGAAGGTGTTCGAGGGAATGCCCCGGAGGGACGTCGTGACTTGGAGTTCGATCATTGATGGTGCCAAGGACGGCGGGAGGCCGGCGGAGGCATTGCGGTTGTTCCGAAGGATGCAGGGTGAGGAGGGTGTGGTTCCCAACGACGCAACGTTGGTGTCGGCGCTTGGGGCTTGTGCTGAATTGGGTGCGATGGCGGTGGGGAGGGAGATCCATTTCATTTCCGAAGAGCTCGAGCTTGATTCCAGGACCAACGTCGCGACGGCTCTCGTCGACATGTACGCCAAATGTGGGTGCATAGACAGCGCAAAGAGGGTGTTCGACGGTATGCCGGACAAAGATGTTTTTGCATGGACGGCGATGATTACCGGGCTCTCTTCGCATGGCATGTGCAGGGAGGCTGTGGACAGGTTCTGCCGGATGAGAGACGAGGCATCGTTAACGCCGGATGAGAGGACGTACACGGCTGTGCTTTCTGCTTGCCGGAACGCGGGGTGGGTCGCCGAGGGGTACCGTTACTTCAACCGTCTGAAGAAATGCGGGACGGGAGGACCCAAGCTTCAGCACTACGGATGTATGGTCGACTTGCTTGCGAGAGTCGGGCGATTGGAGGAGGCGGAGAGTTTCGTCAAAGGAATGCCCATGGAACCTGACGCGATCATCTGGAGAACGCTGGTATGGGCGTCCAAGGTTCACGGAGACGGCGAGAGGGCGGAGCGTCTGATCAAGGAACATGGTCTAAATGGTGCGAGCGGTTCTGTCGATACCGATAGCCTTGTCCTTGCAGGGAACGTGTACGCTTCGGCCGGAAAATGGGATGAGAAAGCGGGAGTCCGGCGACTGATGGACGAGAAGAAGATGGAGAAGCCGGCGGGGTGCAGCAAGACGGAAGTGAACGGAGTGATCCACGAGTTCGTTGCCGGCGATTCCGACCATCCCGAGGCTGAAAGGATTTACGCAAAATGGAGTGAAGTCTCCGAAAGAATAAGACGCCAAGAATACGTGCCCAAGTCGTCGGAGGTGTTGCTTGACATGGAAGACGGGGAGAAAGCAGCCCAGCTGCATCATCACAGCGAGAAGCTGGCGGTGGCGTTTGGGCTGATCAGCACAAGCCCGGGTGACCGCATTCTTGTCGTGAAGAACCTGCGATCGTGCGAAGACTGTCACAATGCAATGAAGCTCGTGTCGAAGACGTATCGAAGAGAGATTGTCATCAGAGACAGAATTAGATTCCACTACTTTCGGGAGGGGTCTTGCTCGTGCGGAGATTTTTGGTAGACGACGTTTCTGCATCTTCCCTACCTGCTTTCTTCATCTGTCAAATTCTTGGTATCTTACCATCTGCACCTCATCAATCAATCATCCTGAAAGGAACACCATTTTAGGAGGAGCTTCTTAATATTTCATGCATGTGATTATGTCGCAAACAAAACAACCAGTCGCCTAGCCCTAACACACACAATTCCAAGAGGAGAATCCAAGAAGCTCACAAACAATTGTGGCCCAAATTGAGTGCTAATATAATAACCTCTCGACGATCAAATAAAAACATTGCTACTGTTGTCATAAGAGCTAAAATTCTATACAAATCCAGCTCGTCCAACGTCCATCCCTACGCAAGAGGATGGAGTTTGTTTTCTGCGTTCTCTCACATTCAGGAGAACAAAACGCCAAACTTCTCGTCGCCTTCCTCGTTGCCTTCCTCTTCTAAATATTCTTCATTGTCCGGGCATGCGTTCTCATATTCTTCTGCTTTGAATTCTTCACCCTCTACCACCTCGTACTCGAACTCTCCATCACCTTGATCGTACTCTTCAAACTCTTGGTTTTCCATATGCTGAATCTCATCCCCTTCCATGTCGCAAGCCTCTTCCTGAGAAGAAGATTGAACATGATGCTGCCTTCCTTGCATTTCCACCACCCTGTTCTCAGGCTCCTTGGTGTTTTTGTGGTTGTCTCCATCCTCCTGTTCAGAATCGAACGACCGCCCAACGTGCACGTGCATGGCAGACGTAGCAGTTGCAGCAGTGACTATTGATGCCTGACCCACTTCATGGTCGTCAAGCTCATCTCCATTGCCGGGCTTTGCACAATCCAGCAATTCCCTCTTCCTCTTCAGAATCATGCTCAATGGCTTTGGACCTTCAAATGAACAAGATTGTGCCTCTTGATGACCAAGAGGTCTTCCCAACTTCATGTATTTTTCCTCCCTGGAAAGAATGCTACCGCCACCATCTACAGATCCCTGTCCAGTGTTCGATGACGATTTATGAACCTTCAACTCTGAAAGGCTTTTGGGACCAGCAAAATCAGGGATGATTTCATCCCTTTGAATGGACCTAACCACTGCAGGTTTCCTTTCTTCTAAAGAGAAGTCCTCATTATGCCACCTCAAGTTTATTCTGTCATGCAGCCTGCCATGATAATCAGTCAACCTGCCAGGCGATATCCTACCTTTGTTTCTTCCCCTGCCAATATCTTGACGAAAGTGAAAATCACCACCACGGCGTTCTGTTGTCGACCTTGTAGGAAGTGTAATCCTACCTTGAAGACGCTTGCTTATGGGGACTTCTCTGGGAACCCTTTGCTCTCTACAAGAATTATAATCTTCACTTCTACATCTTTCAACATATCGACCATCATTTCTATAAAGTTCACGTTTATCAGGGCTAATAGATGATCTCGAACTATTAAGCATTCTTTTCTTCTGTAACCGATGGCGCAGATCTGAGGCACCAAACTCAGTGGGAGTTTCTTCTACACGGGACCTCCTCCTATTAGACACGGGCATTCTACCATGTCTCTCAGGAGAAAAATCATGATGTCTTCTTCTGTAGCAATCATGGACTCCCATGTATTGACCATATTCATCCATCTCATTGAATTGCCAGCTCTCATGCTTAACCGTGGTATCATCATCAGATGCATGGAGATTCACAAAATCACTGGCAGTATTCAAACCCACGTCATGAACAGAAGTTTCATGGAAATCTCCCTCATTGTGAAAGTACATGGGGTTTTCAGTGTGACCATCTACAAGAACATCAAATCCAGGAGAAGACTCGTGCAAGAATTCATCACCTTCCCCATTGTCCTGCAAATCATCATTTAAAACCTCGGAGTGATGATTTAGAGGCCTGTTGGGTTCAATTCCACTACTGACAGGCACATTGTTTGTTTGGGATTTGGAACACTCAATATCTGGCGAAGTATTATGTTTCTGTAACAAAACACTTGAAGGAGGGCTTTGTGCTTTTATAGCAGGTTCACCTGAGAAACGTGCCACATCAACTGAAGAATCATATTTCACAGCAGGAAATTTCTGCTTGGCAAAAGTATCATGGCCAGGGGATGCCTTCAATGTCAGTGGTGGAGGTGTGGATTCATGAGTAGAAGAAACCATTGGCGCCTGCTGTTTAACAGAAGATGATGCCTTCATTGATTCTGGTGCATGCATGAAAGAACACAGATCCCCCTTCAAACAGGCACCCTTCTGAAAGTAGTAACAAGGGACATTTTGTTTGTTTTGATAATGAGCTGCTGGGTGATATGAATATGAAACAGGCAATCTTGTAGAGGTAGCTCCTGAATGCTGAGTTGAAGAAGTCCTTATTAGACCATCCAGAGGCTGGAAAACGAAGGGAAAAAATTAGTGCAGGAGTTTCAGCATCTATTAACTCAAAGAAATTCTTCCCTATCGTGGACACGCAAGAGACACCCAGAAATCTCTTTTTTTAATGCAATGTAGCATACAAACATATACCAAAGGGATGTTATGTTATGTTTAGTCAAAAAATAAAAAGAAAGGATATCATGATCTTTTTATGAATTCAATACAACAGAGATGCATATGATTCCATCCTTTAAATTTAAAATATCGTTGTTTTATTATTCGAAACTTTATTTTGAATTTCGGTACTAGTTTCATTGTCATCCACATTTTATCTTTCTACAGTTTTTGTTTCATACTTATTTCCCAAATTCAAAATCCGTTATTCTAAGATTTCTAATATATTTAAAATCAATTCAATATTGCATATTCTTTTCACCATTAAATAACAAAAATTTTACAAGGACTACAGTTGTTAATCAAATTACCAGCATATATCCATTTTGATGTACCATGATTCCATCTAATTTTCTGATAATAGAGAGACATGTCCCCAAAAGCAGTTCATACTCGTCAAGAATAGAAGATAGAATGTGAAGAACTAAAAATTTATGTATCAAAAGTAAGAATACTGTTCTTGTTTCCTTACACATAAATTGTCGTCACTACAACAACAAACAACAACCCAAGCCATAATCCTACCATGTGAAGTTGACCACATAAATTATTTTCTATTGTGTATTTCTATCTATTGTTAAATCTTCAATTAAATTAGATAATTTTAAATTTTTTCTCACAATTTCAAACCAAGTAATTGTAGACCTTCACTTCTTTTAATTTCTTCTATAACAAATAATTGTCTTCTCTTAACTGGGACGTGCTTTGGTCTCTTAAGGGCACGACCAAACCACTTAAAGTTGTTTTTTTCTTATCTCAATCTTCAATTGGTGATGAATAGTAATCACTGGCATAATAAAAACTTATGAGCAGTAGTATTTGAAGTTTAAAAACTCACTGGATGCCGGAACAAGCATTTTGGATTCAAGCAGTTGCCATTTAACCAATACCGGCAATCTCTGGGATTAACCCTGGCCCCTTCACTGTGACGATATTCGCATTCAACACCCTGAATTGTGAAGTAAAAACAAGTCAGATACAACCTAAGACTATAAAAATCTTGATTTTAGATCTACAAGCCACTCTGTCAAGTTACTCCATTACAATTAGACTACATAAGCATGATTTGCATATTTATAAATATTTACAAGAGAGATCAGACAAAATTATCTGAAGAAAGCAAGAAGTCTTATCCTTGGGAAGGGAATTGAAAAATAAGAATAGTTTCCTCTTGATACATAAGAAACAACATTACTAGCCTATGCAAACTAACTAACAATCCTGGTTCCTAGTACCTTTCAATGATTATGAAACCAACCAAAAGTGAATTGATGACTGCACATACAGAGTTTGGATTCTGATGATATAGTTTAAATTGTTATCAACCATAGAGTGGGAATTAACTACTATCCTTTTACAATCATTTTCCAATAAATCTAGTTACTTGATAGAGTTTTTTCTTTAGAAATGAAGATGCTTTTGTCTATAACTATATTACTTCAATTCCATGTGCACGATTCTCATGCTTGGCCTTGGCTGCAGCAAGGATAGAGGATTAGAACAAGATGTTTGATGAAGATTGATGAGTGGTAAGTTGGTGATTTACCATATACTGTGTGATAGATGCACATGTAATAGTTTGAACTTTGAAATAGAGTCATCAAAGATTTTAATTGGATTCATCAATTTGTTGAGCAATGAGTCAAAATTCACTTCAACTTGAAAAGGGAATCTTGACAGCAGATTGGAAAATAATGTTTCACAACTTAATATCTTAGAAATCAAATCCAATCTGAGGTGTAAGTTTTTCAGTTAGAACTTAGCACAGTTGCAAATCTAGCAACCAAGGATTTCACATAGTTCTAGAGTTGAGGGGTTGAGGCCCCAACACAGTCAGATGTTCATTAATTTGCTAATCACAAAGTGAAAGTGCACTTCAACTTGAAAGAAGGATCCATGAAATCAGATTAGTAAATAGGGTCTTGCATCTTATTAGCTTAGCAACCAAGGCCAAGCTAAGATGTTAATTTATCAGTTGGTACTTGACACAGCTATAAATCTAGCAAATAAAGCTTTCACGCAGCTGTGGTATGTAAAATATTATTTTGCTATTTGAGTAGATTTCCCAACAGATTCCAATACAGATACAAAATATATAATAAAAACAACAACCTAGAGCTTTAGTTTTTTGATTAATTTTACATATGAATGTAATTTGCAGCCATATAATTTCCACGTCACATTTGATAGATCTCCTTCAAAGGAGAAAGGCAACGTAGTGATATGCCAATATCCTTATCTTCATAAGCCCAGAAGTCCCATGTCACCTCAAAATTCATCCATTTTCACGATTAACCTAAAAATACTAGTACGTAATAATTCAGATGCTCTCAGAATCTTCTAATTATCATTTACATCATGTCAACGATTTATAAGAATTTCACTTCCTGACCTTTCCAAGGAGTTGAGGATGATGCATAAAATTAATAAACTAGCTGCACCAAACAAAAGGGAACCAGAAAAAATAAAATTACACAACGACGAAAATCTAGATATTATCCATTTGGCGATGTTCACGGAACGAGGAAACCAAAGCCTAAATGCGAAAAGAGGTCTAACATACGATAAATCAGAAACATATCCCCTAAAAAAGGACTGGATTTGTCCAGCAACGCACTTAGTCAGAGACCAAATCCTCCATGGTCGGTTGACACTGTGCTACTCAATCAGTTAGCAGATCTACCATACGGTTTGCAATTTCCCCTCAGATCAATCAAAAAACAAGGATATTTAAAACCTTCAAATGAGACTACCCTAAAACCGCACTTAGTCCACACAATATTCCCGAGGGGAACCACCAAAAAACCAGTCTTGATCTCAATCGAAAGCAAACCCGAGTACACAAACAGAAGCAATAGAATCCAAAAGAAAACACTGCAAGAGGACCTGATTCCCTGTTAGAGAAAGAAAGACAGAAAAGAAATTTTTTAAAAAAAAGGGACGACGGAAATATGAGGAATTGAAATCCCGAGAAATCCTTCACCTTCTTGCACGTGAGGGGGGAAGCGAGGAAGTAGACGCAGTCGGTGTTCCTCTTCAAGGCCTCCTCTTCGGCGGTGGCCTCAGCCACGACCGGCGGCGCCGTCCCATCCTGGCCTGCCTGTTGCATTGCCGATCCAACACGATGCCGGGACGGAGCCGCTCCGATCAAGGCAGGGAGAAGCACGGATCCACTCCGATCTCAGGGTACGATGGCGTTCGACCGGGAAACCAGATTGAAAACTTCGTCGAGGCCCGTCGTACGAATGGGGTTTATATAACTCTGCATCATCCCCGAGTCGGGCGCTCGTGCAACTAGGGCTTCTCGTTTCTATGTTTCCGGAAAAGCCCCCTCTCCTTTCGCATTATTTACCACCCTACCACCCGGTACGGGCTCGAGTGCACAAGGGCATCTTGGGGATTTCCATATGCCTGATTCCGACTCAGTCTTTTTGGCAAAATTAAGATTTCATTGCTTTAATTTTTAAGGAATTCGAATTCTCGACTAAACAGACGGTGGGAAGTTTTCGTGTCATTTATTAGGAAAATAAATAATAAATCTCACACACCGAATTAGAGAGAGATGCGGAGATGTGTGTGTAATATGCTTATTAAAATTAAAAATCATTCTTAATGTAATGATAACGTAGAAGATTTCTAAAACAACATTTTCAATTTCTTTAAAATCAAAAATCACTCCATCTATTTAATAGAAAGTTTTTTTTTTCTACTTTCAAAGAAAAAAATTACTACCAAAACGAAACCTAAGACCCACACTATCCAGAGCCCTTTAAACTTCTCAAGCCCAAGCCCAAGCCCAATATCTTACCCTATAGCCCACACACATGAAAAGAACAAATTAAGAACGAAGAGGTCACGTCTTTCTTTTTTTTAATTTTAAATTGATGCGGTACTAAAGAAAGCACCCACAAGACATCATTTCTCTGTCACGACCTTAACTGTGGATATTTTATTTTACTTACTTAATACTAAATAATCAAGTGTTATGGGGATTAAATGGGCTTAATTAATCATATAATCCATTTGCAACGTTTTTTTTTAAAAAAATGTTCAATTATTAAAGTTAGATCCACTGTGGGTGGACGGAGGTTATATTTTTTAAAAAAAGATTATTACTTTAAGATAATTTTACTACTCTAGTGATGTTTTAAATCTAAGATTATAAATTTTATCTAAAGATCTTATACTTTCTCTTTTCTTTACCAAAGTCATTTCTCCGAAGATACTTTTGGGAATTGGATACATTCCTAAGGGCATGTTCGTTTAAGATTTATTTATCATACATTTTTATTTTTTACTATATATTTTAACTATGTATAATAATATTTATCAAACATCTTTAACATCTTACGACAAAAAATCATGTCAAAAATTTATATCGTAAATTATATAATTTCTTGAAAAACACAAACACCTGATTCTACCTCATAAAAGAAAACACTACCTAGGAATGCTAATTCTTGACAATCTCGTTATATAAAAATACGTGGAGGAATACAAGTAATCATGTAAATTCTAACATTAAATGATTATTTATATGAATATTATTTACCGATGTTATAAACTTCAAACAACGATTTTTAAATTTAAAAATCTCACCTAATATCAATATGAATTGACTAATTATATAATTAAATTAGCTAATTATGGTAGCGATGTGAAATAACACCTTCCGCATTGTTCGTACACCTAAACCCGTGGAAACACATGGCGAGCCAACAACCCTTTGCTGTGGAAGGGCACGTCCGTAAATTAATGCTTCGGGTATGTACGGGAGGAGGTTGACTCGATTAACTTTGGATGGTTGGGTTGGGAAGGAGGCATTTATGGACGAGCAGATTTGTCCAATTCAACTGGCTCATTACACATGCAGAGCAAAACACAATTACGAAGCGTACAAATTTGTACGGAACCCCCGGACAACAACCGGACCACAAGCCGGCCAGCAGAGCATCGACATTTGCATGCTAACTGGCGCTCTTCGTTTCCTCCAGACGAAGATGAGTAAGGTGATAAAGAGGCCGTCGTCCGCAATCCATGAACCATAATGCATTTATGTGTGTGGTAATCAATGGAGTTGATGTTTTTCCCCCTTTTCAAAACGCCAGACGCCACGCCACCTCTATGGTTTGATGGCCAGTGTGAAATATATGAGCAACATCGTCCCCATGCTAGACCTGGAAACGGTAAAAGACACACAGATAAGAGCAGAATACCTGCTGCCTTGGATTAAATATTTAAATCCCTGAGAAGATATCCTCAAATCCATCCCACTGGACTGAGATTCCATGATAGGAAGAAGCAAATGTGAAAAAAAAAAAAAAAAAAAAAATCTCTCTTCGGAAGGTGCAACTTGAACAAGAATCAATCTTACTTGGAGCAAAGATTCTCCCAAGAAAACAACGAGTTCATCCGCTTCTCAAACACACATGCAATTCAATAACGATGGCAATGCGTAAATTTTCTTGGCAAGCTGTTCAAGCTAAATGAACTCACATGGTGGCAAAAAGGAGGAGGACGTTTCTTGGGTGGATGAGTCTTAGACGGATCAATCTCTTGCTCCTTCCATCTCCGGCATCCGTGAGACTTGCCATATTGGCCCCTACTGCAGTAAAAACATTGTTAGATGTTGGAGCCTGCTTTTTAGCCGGTCCATCTGTGACATGCAACTGTCAAACCAAACAAGACGGATATTGGATATTACTCATGGTATTTTCGGCCAAATAAGAACTACAGAGCAACACACATATGTCGTTGCACTTTTTAACTTTTGACAGATAAAATCATAAATGAAGAGTCAGATTTGTATTCTGATTGCAAGACAACAGATTTTTCTCCTGTCAGGGACTGACTAGAATCTCTTTCTCGTCGAATTGCAATCGCCTGATAATTGCATTACCATCTCGCACACCACAGGCACATTCACCAGCTTGTATAGCACACAAACGAAATGTTTCGAAACATTAGAAGACACATTCACCGGATTATAATTATTGTGCCCTAATTGCATGTCGTGTTTTATATGTTTAAGATTGAGTTGTGACTGAATGGTGGAAATTGACTCGACCTTTCAAAGAAAAAAACCGTGAGACTGTAAACATTATAAAACAGAGCATGCAATGCTGACCTTTAACGACAATCCTTTTTGAAGTATCATCTGGTTCCAGATCATCATCAATTTGTTTTTCCATACGATTTGAGTTTTTTCGTGAGAGCATTTTCTGTGGAGAAGAGGGAAATATCTCCGCTAAATTTATCTACACTAGAAGCTCGTGAAGAAGCTTACTACCATATAAGAAGCTAGATATCTTCCCAAAAAAAGGTAGGCAGAGATAAAAACTGATGGTTTTAGTATGTGTTACACACGGTCATTTTTGGGCTCCCTGAGCATTTCTCGGAATGCTGTGCAAGACTATTGATATCCAGGACCACACTTGCCCTTCCGTCCACCGCATTACTTTGAGTCTGTCCACATAAATCACCACAACGACAATTGGAAAAGAAGCGTAAATGAGTATCAACCATGAAGACCATGTCAAAGCAATAAATGATGCTTGCATCAGCTACTAAAGTTGTTCAACATGAGTTTTATGGAATACAAAAATCAATCCAATGAATGAAATAGTACGAAGCTAATTCTCTAAAAGCAAAAGAAGTGAAACTTATGGAATTCCCTCTCAGAAACATATGTTTTAATTTGGTTGTGAGGGTGAAAATTGAAAAAACAAAGGCGAAAAGATGCAAACTGTCAGATCAGCCAAAATTTTTACCAAGGCAACGCACAGTGCATACCAAAGAAAAACCCGTTCATGCGTACGGATCACATTCTTTATAAATTTACCTGCGCTGAGAATTCCTCCATTGTGGAAGAGATACTACGAAAGCTTTGAAGGCGTGGCAAGCATCAACTGTAGAAAACAAATCAGCTTAGCCAGAACCTGAAAAACGGTCCCTCAAGTAAGTAAAAAAATATGAAAAATAGAATTTCTATTCAAAAATCGATCCTAGTAAAAATTTCTTGCAGTCAAAGGCTTATCTTAATGAAAATTTTTAAAAAAGAACGAATTGTGCGGAAAGTCTTTAGTATAGGAATAACAGCAAATAGGAGGATGACTTTGCGAATATTCAATTGATTGAAACTTTTAAGCACAAAATTATGAAATAAGTGGAAATCATTTTCACAGAAACCATGTTATGAAAGAGATTAACCTCCTCTACCTTTTGATAGAGTAATCAACATACGAAATTCAACAAAGAAATCAAGTAGACAAGGGAAGAATGCACGAAACTGGAAAACATTGCAGGACCAAAACCAAGCGCAAAAACAACACCACGCGGATCCGTATCTCAAAAGCCACAAATCGAAAAGAACAAGAGACGAGCAGTCAAAAGAGGAACGATCGGTACAACGGTGGCCGGAACCGAGTACGATCCCATAGTGCATACTGTTGCATTAGCAGAGTCGTCGAAAGCGACAGCGACGGCATTACCTAAACGAGACGTTTCGCGATACCGGCGGCGCCGAAGGCAATGCGGTGGTGGAGAGATCGGAGGCGACGGAGACAGTCCCCGATCGGCGGAAGATGCAGGGGAAGACAGGCAGAGACTAGCACGTCTCGGAGAAGTGGACCTGTTCCACGGCTCCGCCCTCTTCCATGCTGCTGCGTTGTCAATATATAGGCGAGCACGGAGTATCGAAAAATAGCCTCGTTTGTCTCTCAATTTACGGAAAGACCACCATCGTTTGTTTTATAATAATAAGTTTTGAATTCGTTCTACAAACCACAGCCACGCACTATCACGTATTCATATGAAATTAATCACATTATTATACACACAAGTTATTATAGTTTATTTGAAATTTTATTTATCATGTTTTATTTGTAATTACATTTTATTCAAAAAAAATTGTAAAAAAAATGTAACTACAGATATTCATCTCAGCTAAAAATTATATTTGGAATTGATACATGTTTCACCTTTCTGATTATTTACTTTAAATGTAATTCTTATCATAGTATTATTAAGTTTTTACAAAATAATTAAAATTTGGTACTTAAAAAGTTTCAACTTGAATTTACCTAAATTTTACTATTTTTTAAGAAAAAATGCTCTCTAATAGTACTAAAGTTATTTTTCTAGTAATACTCTAATTCAATAATACATATTAAATTTAAAATATCTAAATTTTCCAATAATTCATCTAACTAACATGACACTGCAACTCTTATTATTTAATTGATATTTTTAAACTTACACCTACAAAGTACTATGTTCAACAATTTTATCAATAATATATTTCTCTCTACTTCCATTAAATAAGAAATTGTAAACGTACTTATTGAAATTCTCGTAATATACTGTTGTCCTCTTAAATTCTTTATTTATTATTTCTTTAATGTGTCTCTCAATCGTATATATATATATATATATATATAAATAATTTAAAATTAAATATCACTAAAAAAGTAATTTCACTAAAAGAAGTAACTTTTTTTTAAAATCGTGAATTCGAATCTTTTTTTTTTTGAAAAAAAAAAAAGGAGCGGTGATTTACCGGCGGACCGTTAGGGCGGTGCTGGGAAATGACGAGATTGCCCGCTAGTTGTGTTCGAGGTGCACGTGTCATCATCGGTAGACATCACGTGAGCTTCGCCGTTGCTCCCGATGATGAGGTGGCGTCGCCGTCCATGTATGCACGCACAATCAAACAGAACCCGCCGCTCGCACACTTCACGTGCGCAGCACCTGTTGCACCTTTTTCTTTTTAAAATTTTTAGTTTAAGATAATTTTAAATTTAAGATAAAAAATCTAATTAAATAATTCTTAACCGCTAAATGTACATTAACGATAACTTTTTTTAATTTTAGAAGTTAGATGAAGTTAAAGTTGAAATTAGTTTTACCGATAAAGTTAGAATTGTATAGATAAATTTAGCTTTCTTTAACAATTATAATGAAAATTTTATTTATATTATATTATTTATTAAAATATATATTTTATATAATAAAAATTCTTATAAATCTTATTCTCCGACAAAACAAGAAACCACCGCCATCACCTCCTCCGGCAACAGTCCGCTGTTGTTGAAGATTAGCAGTGGGAGAGGGAGGGAAACCAGTGGGCGCTGCTGCACTGCACAGAGAAGACAAATGGCAGCAACAGTAGTAGCACCACATGTATACAATCTTTCTCTTCCGGTGAACAGATAATCAAAATACAGGAGCAAAAACCAACATCAAATGCATGGATGGATGGAGCAGACTACCACCGGCTGTGTGGTGTGCGGTGGTGTTGCGAAGAAGAAGAAGAACAACAGAGGACAGTGGACGGAGCAGGCTGTTTGTTTTATTATCGAGAATTAAAAGATGATTTTGAAAGATACGATTGCATATGTATTCGCCTGCTGACTGACACAGAGGAGGTGGGCGGGGCGGGGGTTTCTTTTCTGGAAGGAGAGGGGCGTGGTGTGTGGTCGGAGCGCGATGAAGTGAATCCCGATTCCTGAACCGCATGTGACGACGGCAGAAGGTGCCAAGGGGGTGTTCGCCGCCGGACGCATCTCGGAATGGGGGAGCTTGGAATGCAGCGTGAGATGATGGCAACCAAGAAGAAGAAGCAGAAGAAGCAGCGGCAGCGGCAGCGGCAGCAGCAACGCACGCCCGTGACAACCTTGATTTCGGTGCTGCTGGAAAAGCAAAAAAGCAAAAGCTCCCCTCGCTCTCCGTTTGATCCGCCGCTCTTCTCGCTTAACGTATGCTGCTTCCAAGTTTCACCCTCGTCACGTGTGTCCCCAGATACAAATAGGCATCTGGAACACAAACATATTTTGGTTTTATTCGATAAAATTAATAAATTAGATGAATTAAAAGATAGAAATGAAAATTTTAGAAAAGAAAATTGAAATAGAAATTTTTCTTAAGATCGTTGATATACGTTGTAAAAATTTTAAAAAATATAAATTTTTATATTTTTATATTTTAAATATAATTTCACATTTTCATTGTAATTACGAATTTAATAATGACTAAAAAAAATTAGGAAAAACACACAATATCAAGAAAATATATTATGATAAAATTTTTATCAATGATAAAAAATTTCAACTCAATAAGTAAAAAAAAAATTATATGAAAAAATTTAACTTTTTTTTTCAAATTTTCCAAAATACTCCTGAAATTTTAAAAAAAAATTTTAAATTTTTTTTCTAATATTTCCAACGTACACATAACCCTCCCATGATTCTAAGATTTCCAACGTACATGTAAGAACCTCCTCTAAAATTCATTTTCTAACAACTATAATAAAAACATCTATTCCCATTATCACGTTTGTTAAATTATATACTCTACACAGGAAAAACTTTTACAAACTTCATTATCAAATGAAACTCCATTCATTTACACCCACCATCCCCAAACACAAACAGGCATTCGGAACACAGCCACATTCATTAATTCACACCCACCGACCGTCCTGTGAACGTGAACCTTCATTTCGCATACAATAAACAAGATCACATCGTCGTTTCATTTCCATCCTATGAAAACCAAGCGTGCGTCATTTTCTTCCTCGAAATCGGACAAACCCACCGTCACGAGGGCGTCTTGCGCAGGCAAAAAGGGGATGCATGCAAGCCCTTGAGATCAGATGGGCGGTTCTAACGCATCCAACATCAGCTTCAGGTTGAGATTTAACGCAGACGCAGCAGGCGGAGACGACAGCATTTTACTCGAATTGACGAAATCTCTAACCATCGGGTCGTAGCCGTAACGTTACGTCAAAAAGCCGGTCATATGCAGGGCAGGGCGGCATCTAACGACAAAAACATAGCACCGTTTTTCGAGCAATAATTAATCGACGAACGCTGGAAGCCAAATGCGAAGATAGGATCCAATCCGACAACGCCGGTGGGGTGGGGTGGGGTGGGGTGGGGATGGAAACAAAAATACAAGAGATTCTGCAAAACTCTAAGCCGCTTGGCTTTGGACCTCGCTTTCGTTGGCAGCGGCTTCAAATGTTTCTCCGGGCACAAGCTCGGGGACATCTTCGTCATCGTCATCGTCCTCTTGTGTGGCACCGGCATCATTGGTGCCACCAGGTGCGTGCTTCTGGAACTGTTCCGCAAGACGCCTCAAGTTGTCCAGGTTATCAGATCCTGCAACACATTTGACAAAACTCATCACAATAATGACAAAAACGCACATTATGCTCCTATCTATGGGAGGAAAACTCCGCCCATAAATAAATAAATAAAAACCACTCTCATCCTTCTCCCCCAAACAGTGCCGCCACATCAAAATAGCAATAGCCAAAGCAAATTTGGTTGCATACCAAGTTGATTGATGATCCCAGGGAGTAGATCTTGAAGCTCTGTCATTAGTTGAGATCAAACAAGAATTTGGTGTCATGATGAAAGCAAAAGGCTGAGGATAAAAAGGCTTAATATCATGGTCAAAAAAAAAACCAGAAAAGGGGGTAAACTGCATGTACTTTTTGTCTGGGGAGCCCCACTGACCACCCATGTGTTTGCAGCTATCGATGCTTGTACTGATCAAGAAAGACAGATAAATTATCAGCAGCGTAAAATCAGAAAATAAAACATGAAAGATTCTAGAAGAGCAAAAGATTAAAGCACCTTATTCAAGTTCACTTTACCTTTGGGGTTCAAAAACTGGATGACTACGTCATCTTTGAAAATGTTTACTTCTTCTACGGCAGGAATTGCATTTACGCCGATTCGCTTCAATGTGCTTTGAAGTCTCTTATCATCTGTTGTTGTGGTCTTGTGCACCGCCTTCTTCTTTCTTTTAATGTATTTTGGCAGAAAAAAAGTTGCATTAGAAGAATTTTAAAAAAAATATTAAAAACGGATGAAAACAAAGTGATCACATATATTGTGTGATTGTGTATGATATGGCAATTACATGGGATACGGTAATCTCTTACATCAAGGAAATTATTCTACTTTTGACGTCAACCGAAAAACATAATGATCACTGGCAAAGAAGGTGGACAGAAATACTCAACCTGCGGACGCTTCCCTTTCCACCAGTGCGGACTGCACTGGACATCTTCATGAGCTTCTCCCTGTCCATCTGCATGTAGGAAAAAGGATAAAAATCCTTACCAACAGTATTACGATTTCAAAGCATAATCTAACATATTTATTTTACAAAAGAGCTGTCACTTTAAAGTAGAACACTGACAAAAAGATTAGAAGGTGAATAATAAATAACAAAACGGTCTCACGCATAAAATTAACCAATATCTTATTTAAATGGACGCAAAGGAGTAAAAAGGCATGCAAAAAGAAAATTACAATATTTAATAGATATGGTTTTCATATGAGTCAGATAACAGTGAAAAATGAAAACAATATCAAATACACCACACCTCACAATAAAAAATTTAACCAACTACTGATAATTTTTAGTGGCCACCCCCATATTAAAGAACAACATGTTGATAGTCATCATTTCCAAATATAGTTAAGAAATTTGCACAGATTTAAAGATGTTCACCCAATCAAAGCAGAGAAAAAGCCCTTCGTAATGGAGAAAATAATTAGGGTAATAAAAAGAGCACTCTAGTTTCCCCAACAAGTGAGCTAAGCAAAATCATCCACACAGTAAATATATGTATGAAGGTTTTAAATATATATATATATGCATAATCACATTGTAGCTTCTAGCAAGTATGCGTCATATTCCATAGGGAGCTGTAGGTTTAAATTCGAATTTTTCAATAAAGCATGTGAAATTATTTGGAATAAAGGATCTTTGCAATTATTTGAGTTTTCAAAGTTGAAATCTGCACATCATATCCACTCCAACACAGTGACAATTCCTAGTAAAACAAATAAAACAGATAAAGATTGCAACAGAATTTCGGCAGCTATTTAATATTAAATCAACACCGAACTTCACAAAGCACAAATTAAAATTCAGCAATTATTTTAGCACAGGTTCGTCATGAATTTCTTATCAAAATAGATCAAAACCGACAATGAAACTTTTACACAAAACTTGCACTAATTCCAGTAATGAAATCTGCACGAATCAAAAATAAGATTTCAGCACTAAAAAAATCGACCAAAATCACAGCCAAAAATATGCAGAAATTTGCAGCCACAACACACATAATCTGCAACTCAAACCACAAAATCTGCAGAAAAATACAACTAAAAATGTCATTAAATCGTACCAAAACAAAACAAGAAAGAATGCAGCAAATACACATTTGAAAGACTCCAGCCACAACTCCAACTAAATTGACTCAGCTGAAATAGGAACAAAAACGCCACACAAAAAACTTCAAAACAGAAGTCCAAAGAATGCATAAATTTTCAGGCACTGATTCAAATAATTCCCTGCAGGGATTATGGATAAATGTTCTGCACTCACTTGCAACTATTCCACATCAAAGTGTACCTGCAAAATTCAAAGTACCACGCATTCACCACTCCACACTCACAATTCATTCACACAGTATCACAGCCAATCTATAATTTGAAGTTTGCATTAATTCGAACTAAAATATGTTAAGAATCAAACATAACAAAACAAAAAACTGCATTAACATAGGTTGTCATTCAGTACAACCACAAGATAGTAGTACACGTTTAATTCTAGTAAATAAAACTTCACTACCATAAAAACTAATGCTAACAACTAAAAGAGCATTATTACAATAGAACAACAATTAAACACCCCTAAATAATGTATTTAAAGCCTAAGCTACTTAAAAACTCTACTGCCAGTTATGAAACTATCACAAAATAAAGAAGTGCTTTGGTAGTTTTTCGTATATAACTACTGAAATGCTTAAAATAAAAGGGAAAACAGAGATAACCCTCCAACAGATGGTGTGTTGAAATCGACCGGTGACAATCACGCCCCCCTGGACTTGGATTCTTCCTTCCCGCTTGATTTTGCACGTACGGTGTGCGTGCACTCCCCCAAAATCCCTTGAATCTCGCCCAAAGATCGGCACCCCAACTTGACAGGGAAGAAGAACCGGCGAGCCTTCGTGCAAGCAACTCCCACTGACGTCCGAAACTACCACGCGCAAGCTTCCTCCACTCCCGGCCGCCGATCCACGCAGAAAACAGCACACAACCACCGGTGGAAGAAGGTTGAAGGTGGTGGAACGAGAGACGGAGGCGGACGCGCGGCTCCCGCTTTTCCTAGGGTTCGTGCTGTTTTAACGAAAGGTGGACATTTTGCATGTTCGACCCAAAATTTCTGCTGTTCTTCAGCAACAATAGAGTTGCTGTTTGCTGGAAATCTCGTTTTAGGCCTTGTTTGTTGTAAAATTTAACTATTATATATTTTAAAATTTTACTGTACGTAGTTTACAATCATATTTATTAAATAATTTTAATATTTTATATTAAAAATTATAAACCTTATCTCATTTAATTCTACATCTACAATAAACATAGGTGTACTTTGTAATTAATTTGAATTTTATAAAAAATAAAAATAAAATATTTTATAATTAATATATATATATAATTTATTTTACAAAATGTATAAAAGAAATACAGGTAAATATTTCTTTGTCACCTCTAGTAAAGATGTCAATCGTATTAGGTTGAATTTTGTATCAACACAATACTGTTCGTGTTGTATCGACACAGCTCACGAAGTCAATGAACCAACCCATACATGACCTGTTGACACAAATAGTGTTTTTTGTGTTGATCAATGGTATAATATTGATTGGTATAATTTTTTAATTAATTTATTTAAATAATTAAAATTTAAAAAAATATTTATTTAATTAACAACATTCAACCATCAATATTTAGCGGGGGTGGTGATTCTTTTCGTAATAAAGTAAGGTAAGCGAGAGTTTTTAATGTAGAGATTTTTTTTTCCAAATTTTATTGTAAAATTTGTTATTATGTTTGTGTATAAGAGTGTATTTTGTAAGAAAGTACTTTAACTTTAAATACCATAAGGTTAGAAATAGAGTCTTGTTATCTAAGGAAGTTGAATTTTACGATGATTTATGAAATAAAAATTTATATATGAAAATTAATATAAAATTAAAATTAAAAGATTATTATTGAATGAAATCTAAATTACACAAGTGAAAGTTACCAAATAGGCCATAACCTCGCATCCATCAACGAGCCATCAAGCAAATCCACACGTGAATCAAAATCTATCATAAATATGCAACCGAAAGTTTGAAAAAATGTAAAACAACAGCTTTTGATACGTAGACCAGCAATTACAAGTTTTTAAAAAAAACTATGAATTTACTAAAAACTAAGAGGTATGAGTCATGACTTTGACATAAGGTAAGAAAACCCCAGCAACCCCCACTTCACCATGAACAACAAAAAACTTGAACCCACGTACCAAAACAACAAGGTTTGACAAAAAGAAAATGGGCGAGGCGTCCAAGGATCTACCTTCTAGTGCGCTTTGGAAGAAAATCCCCTTGGGTTCAACAGGCGGCAAAAACTACTTATTCCGATGTAGAGTATACACATTGAATCCCATACTTCAAATATTCTAGATCGAAGGGTAATTTTAAAGTAACTTGGAAATGCAATGCAGACAACTCCTCTTGGGATCTCCGTAGGCTGTTGAGAGTGAGAGGGAGACTGAGCAAGTTGCTGAGAGTGAGAGGGAGACTGAGCAGGTTGCTGAGACCAGTGAGAGGGAGATTGAGTAAGTTGCTGAGAGTGAGACAGAGACAGAGCAGACTATTGAGAGTGAGAGGGAGACTGAGCAAGCAGACTGCTGAGAGTGAGAAGGAAACTGAACGGACTGCTAAGAGTGAGAGAGGGAGTCTGAGCAGACTGCTGAGAGTGAGAGGGAGAAGACTCCTTCAAATCAAAGACCCATTCCGTCTCTAAAACCGAATGCACGGATGGCTGGGAGGGAGGGAGAAGAGCAGTCAACAGCTCTCGCAAAGCATCCATCAACTCATGGTAGCAACTCTGCGACTTGGAGTTGCTTCGAATTTCGATAGCATTACGTAACTGCAAAAACAACGAAAAAAATACAAAACAGTTATAGATTTTCTTGGAAGGCATGATTTTTTTTAAAAATAACATCATTGTCGAAATTATATCGATCAATTCGTCCGCTCAACAGAACAGTTGTTGTGAGTCTGAAACCATTGGTTTGAAAATTTTGAAAAAAGAAAGAAACAATAATTGAAAAGCAAAAGAGCATTCTAACCTCTTCCACGAGCTGGAAGAATTGGTTGCCGAGGTGGATGAGGGATTGCTTCGCTTGCTCGTCGTAGGTGCCGGAGATGACGCTACTGAGGTCGCAGTACATGTAGGTGGACCTAAGGCAGAGGTTTCGATCGATGAACTCCCACAAGCTCTCCACCTCGTCCTCCGTCTTTGCATTGTCGAACGCCAGATCATCCTCCATCGGCAACAAATTGAAGGTGCACTTCTTGATGCGGTAGAGGTAGCCCCCAGAGGACTCCATTCTTGTCGTCAACGTCGATCCTTGTCCTCTGCTTCTAAAAAATACGATGATAAAATCCCTACAAAAAACAAAAACAAAACGCATGCATCGAAGTAAAAGTGGCTAAAGGAAAATGGCGGAGAATTCAGAGTTTAAAAAGGATTGTAATCGACGTCAAATAAGGCCTTAATTAGCACTACCAGAAGAGACATGTGATGTGATGGTCATGAAAGAAGCAGAGGTGAGGAATCATGCCACAGAAATCTGTCGGTTGAATAAATAATAATGTCGTGCCATGGGAATTGGGGCTGGATGATGTGTCTCAAAGACAAGGCGGATGTCAGTCGGAGATGGACGGACCTTGCGGAAGAAAACTGGTGGTGGATGGAATAATTCACGCAAACACACACAAACACGTAATGATCTTAAGGACCTTCCCCGTCGACGACGAAGAAGAGAACGATGTAGGAAACGATCGATTATACAAGATCAAGAGACAAGTGATCAATCAAATATCACGATAATGACTCACCTGTGCAAGTGGATCAAGTTGCAGACGGAATCGGTCTGAGCAGTTATTGGAAGGATGAGCCTGGAAAAATAGGGGAGTACAAATGAAGAGGACACATGAAAATTAAAAAAGGAAAACAAAATGATCGATGCGGCCATCAACCGTGAATACAATGGGCCGTTTTAGAAGATCGAATAGAGATCACCGAAACGCTCAAATGTCTTACAGAGACTTGTAACTGTGATCATCCAACAAAATTAAATAGCATAAAGAACCTGCAACACTCAAGCAACCGGTGCAGCAACCCTTCTCGCCACTTGATCAAGATCCCTTTGCCCCTGAGAAGTGATTCTTCTCCCTCAGCCAAAAAACGCAATACACAACAGAAAAGAGAAATGATTATGGTACAAACGATAGATGAAAAAGATAACGATAATACTGAGCGGTAAACGAGAAGTACGACGATGACACAAATATTAAACAAAAGAGATGATAATAATGTTAATAGTGGTAAATAAAAGAATGATAACAGAAACGATTAATAAGAGATTGAAGAGTGCAAACGAATAAAAAAAAAAGTGTGCGAACTTTTTTTTAACGAGATTTAATTTAAATTATTTAATCGAATATCTATAAAATTAATTTTTTATAAATATTATTATAAAATATTTTTCTGTTATAAATGTATCTTTAGATAAATATTTTTTTTTTAAAAAAAAGCAGCGATCGACCATACGAGATTCCACGTGGTTCAGGGTTAAAAAAATAGAAAAAAAAGGATTTTTCATTGGTGGCGTCCACGGAAACCATTGTCGTCCCCTTGTCCTCACGCACATTATTGAAGCCCCCGCCTCCGGCTGAGCTCTGCATTTTTTTTTTTTAAAGAAACAATTATTATTAAAAAAGAAAACAATAGTCAATAATAAATAAATAAATCGGTAGAAACGGAATAAATAAAAGGTCGCCGGGGCGGGGAGGCGGATCTGCGGCGCGCCGCGCGAACGAGGGAAAGAGCGAAAGAGGAAGGCGGGCGGCGCATTCATGTCTCCCGGACGTCGCTTCGAGAACGGCGTCGACGGCGTCGACGGCGACGACGAGAGGGAGGAGGGAGGGGGAGAGGAAGACGAGGAGGAGGAGGAGGAGGAGGAAGAGGAGGAGGAGGAGGAGCCCAGGCTCAAGTACCAGAGGATGGGGGGGAGCTTAGCTTCCCTGCTATCCACTGATGCCGCGGCGTCCATCTCCGTCGCGGAGAGGATGATCGCGCTCGGCACGCACGACGGCACCGTCCATATCCTTGACTTCCAGGGTAATCAGGTGAGTGCTGGGTTGGGCTCTCGGTTTCCTTGCGGTTTCATGCTGATGCTGGAAGATGAGGAGTAGCTAAATTTGGATCGTGAAGTTTCGTCATCCTGTGCTTTGCCCCGTTCTCTTGAGTTGTCTTTGGAAGTTCAGATTTTCAAATGAAAAGCCAACGCTAATTAGGTCGGTTCTTCCTCCTCGTTTGTCGTACAGGCAGGCCTTGACCTTGCGTCCATTGCGTCCATTGCTGTGCCCTGTTCTCTTGACCTTGCGTCCATGTCCATTTGCTTCGGCTGTCGGCTAGGAAAATTGATCGTCTTCCGAGACACATGCTCTTATATACAGCAACCTCACTCCATCGTACACACCACCACCAGCGTAAATTTCATGAGACTGTTTTTATTTTTCGGTAAGGTAGGCTGAAGAGTGTAGAAATGCAAGACATCAAACTTAAAATCTAACGCTGAAGATCTTTTTCTTATGTATTTCCCAGTCCTGTCTTTTCTTTTTACCAAAGTGAAACAAATCTAACAAAGAGCGAAAAATTCTTGCATTAATACAGAGTCATGACTAATGTCTGATGACATGTTCTCCATAACAAGCTGAAATTCCACTGCTTGTGTCAGGAGCTCTTTGCCAACAGATAGATAACTTTTTTTTGTTTTGGAAAAAAAAAGCTTAGCTTGTGTTTGTACCCATTTTCGGATGAATCTAGGTTTGGATGTACCAAAACACCTTTGATGTGATTGATCCTGATGGAAATCGGTGACATTTTTTAACAATGCATTCATGTTGTCCAATAGAAATTTGATACTTGTATATTGAATATGATTCTACACAATGTTGATACAAGTTTATTGCTCATGTTAAGTGACTGAGGCAAGTCTAGGGGTTATCACCAATGTCGAAAGAACCTTTTGCTTGTCATACCTTTCTTTCCTGGTTAATGGCTCTATACCATCAAATAAATAGGTTAAACAAACTGATCACTGGTGGTTCCTAACCTTCCAGGTAACCATTCATTGCACCTTACCGCCCTTTTCCCCCTCCATCTAGCCATCCTCTCCTCTGCCTTTCCACTTGATGATAAGGATGCTACCGATGGCCTTCCTGTGCCAACATTCATACTCCAATGAAGACTTTCCTCTATCAACGAATTCTATTCTCATTCTCCCCTTATCTTATTTGATCATGTCCTTCTTTTGATTTTCGCTAGATTGTGTCGTCTTCCTCCACCAACAATCCAACAGCGAACCTCTTCTCCATTGATGATGCTCCAACAGTCTGCTAATCTCCTCCCCCTTTTCTTTCTTATGCAATAGTTCGTTTTTATTTTGTTCTTTAGTGATTGTACATGGTGATGATTTTTTGTTGTTCTTTAGGGGAATTATTGTTTAGAAGAATAACCGGACAATGAATTTACTAGTGTATGTTCTATTTTTTCAAGTCTCATCTCTTGTCCCCCACCTCTGGCACTTTGGAGTTATGCTCCATTTCACTTTGGAAACTTTCATTCCACGTGTGTTTGAACTTAGTGTCATTGCTTTTACGTGAAATCTACAATGCAACCACCCAACCATTCTATTTACTTGAAATCCAGTAGATAGAATCCAGGTAAAGAAATTTTGCTCTTTTGTTGCTGCTACATCTAATATAAAATGAAGTTTTGGTTTCTCACCTAAACCTTGTCATGCAGGTGAAAGAATTCCATGCTCACACTGCAACTGTCAATGATATCAGTTTTGATTCAGATGGTGAATATATTGGAAGCTGCTCAGATGATGGGTATGTTATGGTAAACAGTCTCTTTAGTGAAGAAACTATGAAATTTGAGTATCACCGCCCCATGAAAGCCATTGCTTTGGATCCCTATTATTCAAGAAAATCATCAAGAAGATTTGTTGCCGGTGGTTTGGCTGGCCAACTTTTTTTAAATGCAAAGAAGTGGCTTGGTTACCGTGATCAGGTTTCTGCAGCTATAATATCTTTGTACATCAATACATTATTTTCTTGTGGCAGAGTTGGTGATTATAATTTGCTTCCTTTGTTTTAGGTTTTGCACTCTGGCGAGGGGCCTATACATTCTGTAAAGTGGAGAATGAATCTCATTGCCTGGGCCAATGATGCAGGCGTTAAACTTTATGATATGGCAAATGATCAACGTATTGCATTTATTGAGAGGCCTCGTGGTAGTCCTCGCCCTGAACTTTTACTCCCCCACCTGGTTTGGCAGGTACACTTTCTTTGTTATATAATTGCAAGTAAAAAAAATCTTACCTTGGTACTTTTCAAAAAATCCTCATATTGTAGTAAAATAGGATGCAAGAGTTAAACTTATCAGTACTACTTATACACTGAGTAGGATGACACCCTTTTGGTCATTGGATGGGGAATGTGTGTCAAAATAGCTGCAATCAGAACAAATGCATCTGCAGTAGTCAATGGCTCACAGAAGAATACCTTTGTGTCAAGCATTCAGTATGTGGACATCGTGGCATCTTTTCAGACTTGCTATTATATCTCTGGAATTGCTCCATATGGTGATTCTTTAGTTGTCCTTGCTTACATTCCTGAGGAAGAAGAAGAAGAGAAAGACTTTAGTAGTGCCAGACCTCTCCGCCAGGTATCATCTCGTTAAGTTGTTGGGTAATTATTTTGTTTGCTAAATCATTTCCATTTTGTCACTGAGGAATGATATTTTGAAATGGCTTCTGCTTTCAACAAAAGTACTTACAATATCTTAACCAATAAGTATCATCGTAACATATAGTATCTATTATTTGGAAGTAAAATAAAATTTAGGAAATAGGATTAGCTTGCACTGATTAATTATTCTTTTTTTGGGAGTCTCATACTTTCACTTTCCTTATGCACAATGTTCTAGTGAACATCTCATCCACAAGCAAAACTAGAGTATGTCATGTGAAGTTTTGGCATTTAGTTTAATTTGACTAGATGCTAGATGATAAAGGACATTCAAGATAATCACATTAATTTGGGGAAGCATTTGCCACAGGGAACAGCTCAACGGCCTGAAGTGCGAATTGTTACATGGAAAAATGATGAACTAACAACAGATGCTTTACCTGTTCATGGATATGAGCATTACAAAGCAAAGGATTATTCCCTTGCTCATGCTCCCTTCGCAGGTATTCTACAACACAAATAACTGTGTGAACTTCAATCTAGCAGCCTGGGGAACATTTAGTCGCTTGCTTCAAACCATGCTAATTTTATTGAATGCAGGGAGTAGCAATGCTGGTGGGCAGTGGGCTGCTGGTGATGAGCCATTATACTATATTGTTTCTCCCAAGGATGTAGTTATTGCAAGGCCCAGGTCAGTTTTATGAGGAAACAACAATTGATTCTTTCTTGTGACTTTTTTCTCAAAAAAAATTGAAGGAAATTATAGTTCTGGGGACTGAATCAAATATTTAATGTGATTAATGATGATGGGATTGCAATAACTACAAAATAGCTGCATTCTGAAAGATCATTGTGGAAGCCTGCATTATTTTGCAGGGACACTCATGGATGCATATTGAACACAACAATTTATACAAACTGTAACACATGCATGATTAAAAAATAAACAAAATATATACATTTAAACATGTTCATCCTGTTCTTTCATTTTCCCTATTCAATTGGTCAAATCCTTCAAAGTTCAACTTAGTTTTGTAAAGAAATATCTCTTATGTTCATGGTTTCTAGGGATGCAGAAGATCATATTTCTTGGCTTCTTCAGCATGGATGGCATGAAAAGGCATTAGCTGCTGTTGAAGCTGGACAAGGAAGAGTAGAACTTCTTGATGAGGTTCATCATTCTGAATTGAACATTTAGTTAATTTTGCGTTGGTCAACTTCATGCTTGAGTAATCTATGCCAAGTTGCATGCAAAGGAAAAACACATTTCAGTAAATTAAGAGTCTATGTTCTGTAATTGCAGGTGGGATCAAGGTACCTTGATCATCTGATTCTTGAAAGAAAATATAAGGAAGCTGCATCTTTGTGCCCAAAGTTATTGCGAGGTTCTGCATCTGCATGGGAAAGGTATCCATCAATATATTTATTTGTCAAAACTAAGTGTTCAATGGAATCAATGCCTTAATGCTGCTATGTGGGGGATTTTTCCTCCAAAAAATTATAAGCTAGTTGTTTCTGAATTGTGATTATAAAAAGTACCTTCTTTGCAGATGGGTTTTTCACTTTGCTCAGCTTCGCGAGCTTCCTGTTTTGGTTCCATACATACCCATTGGGAATCCACGTCTGAGTGAAACTGCATACGAGGTTTGCAACTAATTTTTACTTTTGTCAAATATTTCCTGGCACGCAAATTTTGTTATTTATACAACTTATCGCCTCTTGCAGGTTGCACTTGTTGCATTAGCAACAAGTCCTTCTTTCCATAAAGATCTATTGTCAACTGTTAAATCATGGCCACCAATTATATATTCTGTTTTGCCTGTTATTTCTGCCATTGAACCTCAGCTTAATACCTCCTCAATGACTGAAACACTAAAAGAGGTAGACTTATCCTTCTCTTCTGCCTACTCTTGACATAAGATTTTATTTTTGCAGTGAAATACTCATTTTCTACAGGCATTGGCGGAATTGTATGTAATAAATACCCAATATGAGAAAGCCCTTGACTTGTATGCTGATGTAAGTGTTCTTTTGTATCTGTCATTAGAATTAATTCATGCATTGTATGGTGATTCTCATGTCACTATGTAAATTATTTTGCACATTGCATCATGATTCTCATGTCACTTTATAAATTATGAATTGAAATTTTTTTTTTTTTTTAACCAAAACACTACTATAATATTATTCATCAATAGGGACCAAGACATGCCCAAATGGGCGAGTCAAAATAAATCAAAGGAAGCAAAACACACCAAGACAAAACCACACCAGTGAAGATAAGCTAGAAGAAAAATCTCACTCACAAAAGCTCGGGATGAATTGAAAGATTTACATTATATGTAAATTCAAAATTTTACAAACCAATCAAACCATTTTGTTCATTTTATGAACGGAAAATTCACCCCATATTTCTGTTGTCTCTGAAAGTTTTAATATAAACCTCAACTTGTCAACTCTTAAATCCGGATTTTAAAATAAATATTCCTATATTCCTGTAATCATGAAAACTAAAGCACTCGTAATCATTTGTCAATTGATCATCTACTGAGATGGTATACTTTTAATCTGAACCAGTTGCCCTTTTGTCTTTTGCCTCAGCTTGCGAAGCCTGGGATGTTTGATTTCATTGAAAAACATAACTTGCACGACACCATTCATGATAAGGTAAAATTTTACCACCATAAGCAGTCGTACTTGATATTTTTTATGTCAGTGCTTGCAAGTCATTACTCATTACTTTGATTGTATTTCATGCCTTCCATTATCATTATTTTTATTGATAGGTTATGAAGGTCGTTTTTTGTCTTATTCTTAGAGTAATTTTATTGTGTGCTTGATTAGTTTTTTGGAATATGATGTAGGGTGGTGAGTTAGATTGGTTCCCAATCACCAAAATGCGGGTTAGGGCGGGGTCATTCCCTAGGTCTATCATTTTAAGTTATTGAGCTGGGAATGCACTGCAAGTCAATAGAAGGCATGCATGGATTGAGCACCCTACAACACATAATCAAACAGTCAACATTATTGTCCTTTGCCCATCCCACATGTAATGATCATCCTGGTTTAATCTTTCTACATGCTCGTAGGAGGATTCATCAGTTTATTAAGAGGAATCTCTTGAGAAGAATGACCAGGCTAAGCACCCTTCATCCCCCATTTAGACTTATCTGCTTGCTAACATAGAGGTTGTTTGGACCATATGGTTGACATGTGGAGTTGACACAACCGTCAGATGCCTAGTTAGAGTTTACATCTCATCCACCTCAGACCTACGTGATCAGCTAGGATTGTTGGTCTCAATTATCTCCACCTATATTTCCGATGGATATAAACATCATAGTAACTGCAGTATTATGGTATGCTTTTTCTACCAAAAAACTTGATCAGCCTTCTTAACACACTCATCTGACAAAGTATCAGAGGGGTGGACTAAATCATCCCTGCACGGGTCAGTCCTATGGATTGTTTTTGTTGGCCGAATGCTCTGACCAGTCACATGTTTGACCAGGTGGTTTGTCCAACCGACTGTTAGTCCAACTAGCCAACTCAGTGGGAGGAAGATCAGAATGTTAAGATAGTTTTTTGCTTCTTAATATTTGTTGATTTTTTTATTAATTTGTGTTGTGTTTGAACTTACGAAATATATTTTCTCCTGTTCCAAATTGTTGCTGTCCAGAGAAAGTTCTCTAGTACTGACTCATGTAGAACTTGCCAAATCTTACACTACCACTAAATTTCGTGTGTTAATTACAAAGAACTTAATTTTTAAGAAATGCATGCATTCCGTGCAGAATTAGTGAATCGACTCTCACCACTAACTCAACCAATGAAAATAAATCTTTAATCTCTATTACAGCTCTACATCAATTGGTCCATTTCCTGCTTATCTGATTGAAGACTCTAGCAGCCACTTGACAGTGCTAAATATTTTACTTGCTTTGGATTAATTGGTTTAACCACGAGTTGGATCATTTATTTACCCTGATCAATATTCAATCATTTAAAACAACTTGTCTAGCCACAAAAAATCATTGGGTTGATCAAAAGCAGTGGTTTTTTTAAAAACAGACAACAATAGTTTTAACATTTTTGCTTGCAAAATTTGAATGAATTGACAACGAATCTAGAAAATCTATTGTGCTGGACAATGATGGATTCCAAAGAGTTGGTTGATTACATGTGGCTCTATACTGGATAAATCTTACACTTCGAAGTTGAAAGAAAAATTCTTAACTGCTGAGGACAATTAAGCAGGGACCAGTTATGCCAGCCAATCTGCAGAATGAGTCATAATTTATTACAGTAGTGCATTATGTTGAGAAGGTTTAGTTAACGTTCTCACTAGCATCACAATTTTTTTCCACTATTAGACAGGCTTTTATGCTCTATCTGGTTTCATTGCAGGTTGTCCAGCTTATGCTGTTGGATTGTAAAAGAGCAGTACCTATGTTAATCCAACATAGGGATATCATCCATCCATCGGAAGTTGTTGGGCAGCTTCTCCATGCTAGTAGCAAGGGTGACAATAGATACTTTTTGCATTCATATCTACATGCACTTTTTGAGGTGGACTCAAATGATGGGTGGGAGTTCCATGATTTGCAGGTGATTTTTGTCTCTTCTTCATGCCTTCATTGTTGATTTTGTAGAATGCATCCTTTCAATGTTTTCATTCTCAGATAATTCTGAAATTGAACAATACTTTTTGTTGTAAAAATTGGACAATCACATAATATCATCATTTATTCACCCAAAATTTCTTACAAGAGGAACTGATAATATTTTCGTGCATGCTCGATTTCATATCTAGCTGGGTGCTAGACTTCCAATGTATATCTTCCTCTCTTTTGAAAGGAGAATACCAAGTTATTACTCTTAATCTCTATCATTGAAAGCTAAGAACTTCCCTTTGGCTAGAATAATTACATATAATTTTGTCAAATACAAGCATCATTAGTGTGTAATTTAGTGTCATTCTAGACTTAATTGGTACTCATTCCTGATTTATTTCTAAGTTGAGATGGGAGCCTATTTGGCACATTTGGTGAATTCTTCCATACATTAACAACAATCCCTAACAACTAGCCAACAGCTGCCCCTAATTAAAGAGATGGGTTTCAACTGGAGTTTATGCAGCTTGCAGCTAAAAGAAATTGTTGGATTGGTACTTTCAACGTCCTCTTAAATTCATGATAATTGGAAAGATCGTATTCTTAGATCTAGCTGTTTGAACACAGCTTAGATGATAATATTTTAAGATAATTTTTTCTTAGAAAGCTAAAGGATTACCACAGTCAAATCCAATCACCCATATCATAATTGTTGGTCTAGATTCATAGGATCAGACTTTTTCTAACTTTGAGGATTTTAAGATCTGAATTTATCACGCACACACACAGATGCACTTGCATGCATGCACATGCGCTCGTACACATACATACACACACACACACACACTCTCTCTCTCTCTCTGATGGTGATGTTTACATTTCGAGAGGGAAGGCACCAGCCAATCACCCAGTTGACAATCTTGAATGCATTTTGAAGATTTTCCCAACCATTCATGGTTTGCATGCTATTTTTTTGTACTGATCTTCCCGGGTCTAAAAAGACAGGTCTGTGTTTGACTTTTGCCAATCATTTTTAGCAAAGGTAGAGTATAATATCTCTTAAATTGCTGTACTGCTGGTCTCAATTGCCTCCTGCACTATGATAAACCTCATTCTGATCATCCATAAAGGCCTACTTAGCAAATTTTAGCAATTTTTTAGGGAAGGGAATCCTGATTTTCAGTATGTGTCTTCTTTCACTATCCCCTATGAATCAACTAAGCAATGGACTCGCAAAACTTCTTTATCGACCCAATCAATCCTTGTTCGTTGATATTAATTGAGTTGTTGGACCTCCTTTAAAGGGTCATGACATCTAAGTTGGGTACACATTGATGCAATAAGAATATATGATGGAATTTATGATGATGTTTGGTTACTTCGTATATTATTCCTGATGGAGGAAGATAGGACTGCACACGTGTGCTGTGGCCTTCCCATTTTAGGCAGTGCGTCCACTCTGTCTTGTCATATAGCCTAGTCCTTTGATACCACTGTATTACTTTTATTTTCACAAATTATCATTATGTTTTCGTGTTCTTCACCACAATAGGTAGAGCTTTATGCAGACTATGAGCAACGAATGCTGCTGCCTTTTCTTCGCACGAGTCAGCATTACAGACTAGACAAGGTTCAAAATACACCAAATTCATGGATGGAAATTGCTGCAATAAATTTATTATTGTAACATAACGATGGTTTGCCTGTGAATTTCAGGCATACGAAATTTGCCTCGGAAAGAATTATCTGAGGGAGCAGGTGTTCATTCTTGGAAGGATGGGGAACTCCAGGAAAGCACTAGCAGTTATAATAAATAACTTGGAGGATATAGAGGAGGTAGGTTTTCCTTTTACTTACATTTCAGAAGGACTCTTTCAGGTAATTTTCTATTTAATAATTTCTAAGCATCATGCAGTTGATCTTGTGTTTGTATCCTCGAATTTCACGCAGGCAATGGAATTTGTGGCAATGCAACAGGATGATGAACTCTGGGAAGAGCTAATCAATCTATGCCTTCTCAAGCCAGAAATGGTGAGGTTAAAAAAACCAATTAACAGCTTGTAGTCGCATAAACCAATTTAGCTCACTCGCCTGTCATGAACAGGTGGGTGTGTTGTTGGAACATACCGTTGGCCATCTTGATCCACTTTATATTGTTCGAGTTGTGCCAAACGGACTGGAGATACCACGGTGAGTGCTTTAGTTGCAAAACATCAAAACGATTTTTAGCAGCAGGGGAGCTATGTATGCCTTTCAAATACACCACCATTGACGTTTCTGCCTGTCCATGCCTCCCAATTGTTTCGGAGCATAACTTGTTTGTATTCCAATTTCCGGCATTACAGGCTCAGAGACCGTCTTGTAAAAATCATCACCGACTATCGGACAGAAACGTCACTAAGACATGGATGTAACGATATTCTCAAGGTTGTGTTATGTACAGCACAGCTACAACAGACCATTGATTCTGTTGTTTGCTGCTTCTTCTTTGCTTTTGTAAATTATGCCTGCCCTCTCGATGGTAACGATAGATGAGAGCTTGTTCAGGCGGACTGCGTCAACCTTCTGGTGAAGTACCACAAAGAGGCCAAACGTGGAGTTTGTCTGGAAAGTACGGAGGAAGAAACAGGTGGGAGGAGGAGGAATCATACCGCAGACGAAGCCCAAAGGGAGAGATCAACAAGAATGAGAAGCGTGGAACTCATGTCGAAGACCAGAGGTGGTGGCAGGTGTTGCCTGTGCTTCGACCCCTTCTCCATCCAGAATCTCTCCATTGTGGTCTTCTTCTGCCGCCACGCATACCATGTCTCGTGCCTCGCCAGCGGTTCGGATTCGATAAACTCTAGCCATAATGACGATGACTACTACTACTATGATGATGATAATGATGATATTCAGCACAACGGTCCTCGGCTGCGGTGTATCTTGTGTACCACTGCCGGTGGATGACCGGTATGGTGGTTACTTTTTAGGTTTTTCCCTCTTTTTTGCGTGCTTGCTTGCAGCTATATTGAGTTTGGAGTTAATTGTAATTAATTTTTTTGGCGTTGTTCTTGCTTCGTTCGGGGGGAAGTAGCTGTTTTTCAGTGTTAATCGATGGATATCAACAGCTAAAGATTGACGTGGGCTTCGTTTTGAAACTACCCTTCTAACTTTAGTTTAAGTTTTGTATAAATTTTCACTTGTTGTTATCATTACATAAATTCCAACATTTAAATTTTCATCAGTGTGGTTATTATGTAATTTTAACAATTACACTTTTAATTTCAATTAAATGTATTCATGATCTTGTTGGACCTATTATTCCATTGGCAATTGCCGAATGACAAAGCTGTTTGTCATCAAAGATGCAGTTTCAGTAGAAAAGGATTGAAATTCAAGAAATGCCTTAAAATGTAAAGAAATGTTTGATTCTGAGGTAATCGTGTTGTTTATAAAAATCTACTGTAGTCATATATATTTAACTCTCTTTTGGAGTTATTTCAAACTAGGATAATAATCAGAGTAATCTAAAACAAATACAACTAAAATTTCCTTTGATTACCATCATTAGTTAGAGGATTTACCTATAATTTTGAGGTTTTAAGTTCAATATTCTTTTCTTTATTAACAATCGTTAAAATTATCTTGTAAATAGACCAGAGTTTAAAAAAAGTTACAGAATTCATTTGATTTTTAAAATTTTCGCTATTAAAGGAGATTTATGTTTTTGAAAAAGGTAAAAAATGATAAAAAAAATAAAATTTTTATATATTATTTTCTATCCTTTCACGTCATTCTTCGCTATTTCTAAATATACAAATCAATTTCAAGTAAACTTTGATAATTTGTTTGAAATGTTGGATTAATCTTGCAATTTCTACGTCACTATGAAAGGGTTTGCTGCTTCGGTGCTAGGGTTTTCGGTTTCGACGATGGCGGCAGCCAGAGCAGTGAAGGACGTTTGCCCGCACGAGTTCGTGAAGGCTTACGCTTCCCACCTCAAGCGCTCCGGCAAGGTTGGATCCTTCTCTGCATTTCTTCTCTTCCCTCTCCCACCGGCTATCCCCCTGTCCGTCGTCCGCTTACGATCTTCCTTCTGCCTCTGAAAGATGGAGCTTCCCCACTGGCACGATATTGTGAAGACCGGGGTGTTCAAGGAGCTGGCCCCGTACGATCCGGACTGGTACTACATTAGAACCGGTTCGTTCGAAACACTTTTTCACTCCTCCTTTTCCTGATGTTTTTGTTTTTCGTGATTTCGGTTCCATCTGTGCCCTTCGCTGGCTGATTCGATGTGTCTGTCCTAGCTTCCATGGCGAGGAAGATCTACCTGAGGCAGGGGATCGGGGTGGGAAAGTTCCAGAAGATTTACGGTGGACGCAAGAGGAACGGTAGTCGCCCTCCCCATTTTTGCAAGAGCAGCGGCTCTGTTGCGCGTCACATCCTGCAGCAGCTGCACGAGATGAACATCGTGGAATGTGATCCCAGAGGGTGAGTCACCGCCCTGGTTGAGTTATTAATTTCCTCCAGTTCTCGTCACAAATTCATCAATGCTGCTTGATTTTTTCGCTTGTGTTTTACTTGCAAGCTTGCGTTATTTTTGAAACAATTCATTCAATTCTGTCTCCATCCTGTTTGAATTGATCCGTAATTAGGATTTTTGAACATTAATCTGCTATTTTTATTTCTCCCCACACCATGGTATATTTGTGAACATTACTTTGATGATCTATTTGTGTCCATTGGTACTCTTGCTAGATTGCTTGCATTCCTTGCACACAATAGTTTTCGTTTCGACCCCTTCCAATCTGGAAAAACAAGTAGTCATTCGATATGAGTTTCGAGCTGCCAAATTCAAGGACCGTCCTTTAGTAGTTAGATAAGATGTGAGCATTATTTTCAGCGAAATTCTCTCTTTTAAACGGATATATTGGTACATAAAGAATTTATCGATTCCATTGTGGATCGTGTGATCCGATAGTTAATATCTGTTCAGCGTTTCATTACTTGTATATTGCTTGCTGTATTTTGGTTTAACGTCGTTCGTGTCTCCATCCTATATCTTCTCAAGTGCTCGGTTCTAATATCTCGGGCAGCATAATATATTGGTTTTTTTGTGGTTCTAATGTTTGTGTATTGCCTTTTTTCGCAGAGGGAGAAGAATCACTTCTCAGGGGCAAAGGGATCTTGATCAAGTGGCGGGAAGGGCTGCTGCACCGGTTGCTTAGTATTGCAAGTTCTTTGTGCTATTTAATTTTGTTGGATGGTCACAGTTACAAGTCTCTGTAACACATTCGAGTGTTGCAGTGATCTCTATTTGATCTTCTAAACGGCCCATTGTATTCACGGTTGATAGCTGCATCCATCATTTTGTTTTCCTTTTTTAATTTTACCTGTTGGTGAAATTTTAACCATTCTGAATCTTGATTTTTTTTAGAGGAAATTAGGCATGAGATGCACCTGTAGCGCATGGAATGTTGTGCTAGCACATATATGGCTCTCAAGTGGAACACATTGTCATCACACGA
This sequence comes from Amphibolis antarctica, assembly GCA_024699675.1. Taxonomy (NCBI): domain Eukaryota; kingdom Viridiplantae; phylum Streptophyta; class Magnoliopsida; order Alismatales; family Cymodoceaceae; genus Amphibolis; species Amphibolis antarctica. Next base: position 91,060 of record JAMKPZ010000301.1, read on the forward strand.
TATATTAATATGGATCTTACGCAATCTAATATCCAATCGTTTTCTTAAAACAACGGTTAAAAAATTAATTTTAACTGGGGCAAATGGTTTAATTAACATCCTGCTAAACTGCTAATTGGCAGCATATCCAACATTTACCCCAATGCACTAATACATCCAGTTCAAATCATGACAAACACCACAAACTTGCAGGTAGATTGCAGCATGACCCAAAAAGCCAAATGCTGCCGAAGAAAGGACACTTGAGAGATCCGCAGAAGATTCCAGCTAGATAATAATCCGCAAAATCCACGGACAAGGATTAATTTGAACACGGAGCACAAGACAGTTAAATCGTGCTACCGCTACTACAGCACAGTTTGCACTTGAATTAGCTTACAAATGGGAGAGCAAGATGTGGGTCAAAAGACCAGACGCGGAAAAATCAACGCCAACTCCCAATACGCGCAAGGATGTGTCAAAGAGATTTAAAAACTGGGGAACATATCAAGATGTGTCTGAGATCCAAAACTACAACCGGGAAACATATCAAGAAGTGTCTGAGATCCAAAACAACTGGGAAACATATCAAGAAGTGTCTGAGATGATTTAAAACAACTGGAGAACATACCAAGAAGTGTCTGAGATTTAAAATTAAAAGAAAGGGTACTGCTGATGGGAAAAGGCACGGGCAAGGATGAAGAAGGATACCAACTAATAGCCGCCTTTGAGATCGTTGACCACATCGTACGGGATAGGCGTCACGGTCTCGAGCTTGGCACCTTCCACCATGAAACCAGGCTTTGGACCTTCTGGCTGCCGTTTGGTGCTGATGATCTCACCCCGTGCCTTGGCCTCCGCCTTCAACTTATCGTTACGCAGTTTCCTTTGGCGGAATTCCTCCGTGCAGCGCGAAGGCTGCACGTGCTCCACCCGAACATGGATCCTCTTCCTGATGATCCTATTCCCAACCTGATCACGACAACAAGGGACGCACATTTTTACGCTCACAAAAGTGAAAGCAGCTACGATTTCACATGTAACGCCATGGGAATGCAAACGTCTTCATGATATTAAAAAACCATCAAAGCCATGTAGTAGAGAAGACAATCTAGATGGAAAACAAGCACATCCAAAAAGACCGACTTTTTTTCACCTGTTTGTTGATTTCGACGCCAATGGCTCTCTTGGTGACGTTCCACACCCTGCCAGTACGCCCATGGTAGAACTTGTGGGGCATACCCTTGTGGATGGCACCGTTAACCTTTACGTCCACGAAGTCGCCCACCTTGTATGTCCTTAGATATGTGGTGAGAGGAACGTACCCCTTCTTCCTGAAAGGCCTGGAGAAGAGGTCGCGGGTGCGACATCGGAGCCCATGACCTGCCGGCATGCTCGCTTCTTCCTACCTGCATGCAAGAAAAAGGATAACAATCCTTACCAACAGCATCACGATTTCAAAGCATAATCCAACACATTTATTTTACAAAACAGTTGTCACTTCAAAGTAGAACACTAACAGAAAGCTTAGAAGGTGAATGATAAATAATAAAACGGTCTCACACAGAAAATCAACCAAGATTTTATTTAAATGAACGCAAAGCAGTAGAAAGGCATGCAAAAAGAGAATTTCAATATTTAATAGATATGGTTTTCATAAATGACTCACATAACAGTGAAAAACGAAAGACAATATGGAGTACACCACACTTCACAATAAAAAATTTAACCAACTACTGATAAATTTTTTGTGAGTTACGTGGAACTGAAAGGAAATAATATGCAGTACCTAAGAATGAGAAAATTTTAGTCAGATAAATATCAATCCAATTTAAATTGAATGAATTGAGTTACAGAAGTTACAGTTAATTATTGGTCTGATTCAAGATCAATTTTACAGGGGATTCAGAGAACCAACGCACTGTTTACCATACATACCTAATAAAAATCTAGCTTCATTGGTTTACTGTTTGAAATTTTAATTCAATTACCACAAGAGGTGTCAATTGTAATACCGGCAAATACGGGTTGTATTCCAGAGGCAGTTGTGATTTAGATAACGATTCTTGTGATAAAAAAGAGAGGTAACTTTGAATTGTAGATCTGTGCAATGAATCAATTTTCAAAAGAAAGTATGCACGTCATATCTGCTATGGAACACTGTAATATGTCACTACAATTAGACGTTACACTCGCTTATTATCGATATCCACACTAAATTTCAGAAATTATAATGTACTAGTGGCTTCAGTAAAAATTCAATATGCACTTTTTAGCAAAATAACTCAAACACAACAGAAGCAATGCTGCACACACAAAAGAATCCTTGCATCCAAGTGAAAATGGCAGAAACAAGACGAAAATCAGTCCATTACACATTCACAAATTAAATTTCGACCACAACATTAATTACACATTAACTACAAAATTAATACAAGAATAACTACTTCAAAATATATTCTAAAACATGAGAATAAATGTAAAAACGAACAAAAATCTGTAATTCTACCAAGTTTCGATCACGAACACAAACGATTTCCTCAAATAAACTACAAAAATCCTACTGAAATTAAAGAAACAAAGAAAAAATAGAAGTTTCACAACCGTTATGCCTTCACCGGAGGTGCGATCACGCCTTTAAAGTCGATCCTCACTACACGAATGCACTTTCGACGTCGAGCTTGCGCGTTCCACCGGGTTCCCCCTTCGTGCGAACCGCTTCCAAGACGTCAGCACACCCGCGCCACGAAGATTCCACCGCCGGTCGTCGATCCACGCGGCTCCAACACGATCGGAGGAGAAGAGGGGAAGAAAGGGGAGAAGGAACGGCGGCTGCTTGGGAGAGAGGTAGAGCTGCTAGGGTAGAAGGAAAAGGAGGTGGGAAACTTGCATTCGCCCCCCCCCACCTTTTTCGTTTTATTTAAATTTCGTGTCACATTTTTTCTTTTTCCCTCTTATAAGATTCAATCTATAGATCTTTAATCTTATACACCAGAAACACTAAACATACTCGTGAAGTATATTTTAAATATAAAAAATATTAAAATACATAAATAGCTGGATGGTATATAAATGCATGGTATTTATTAAAATTTATTTATTTTTAACACTTTTGCTCATAAATTTACTAAAATATATTTAATTATAAAATCACAATAAAAACACTTTCAGCAATTACTAATTATACATTAATAATAGTTATAAAAATGCATGGTAGAATTTAGTTTGAGAAAATGTACTTGTGCGTCAACTCTACTTATATAAGTAAGCATAAATATCGTCAGAATTAATAAGTATATATATATATATAGGTAAAGATATTGTTCGTTCATATATTTTGACACTATATAATTATATTTTTTATTATATATTATAACATTTTATAATATATATTAAATAATTTTTATATTTTTTATTATTATAAAATAAAACTAAAATTATTATATTTTTATCGTAAATCATATATTTTTTAAAAATTGTGAAATTCAATTCGCCTTCCTAAAATGTACCAAGATAAAGTAACAAATTTATTTTTGTTGTAGGGTTCGTGTGTTTTATAATATACCTAGAAAGGTTGGAGATTTTGCACTTTTAATCCAAAAGTTTAAGCAATATATACATACCAAATTTATTTTAAAAAATGCATAAACAGTTACAACAATGAATATTTTTCCACAATCAAAAATTAAAACTAAATAATTAAAAATAAGCATTATTAGTTTGCAATTAATCAAAAATCCAAATAATCTCGATTTTCATATTGAAAAATGTCATTTTAGCTGGATTTTTATATTTTTGCCTTTAAACTAAGATTTATATGATTTTTAAAATAGGTAGAAAAATACTGTTTACTTTATTTGTAATGCAGTTTGAAAAACATAAATCATTTGTTTGTTAATTATCATTAATTTTTGTCAAATAAGAGTTTAAAATAGTATGAATGTATACAAATAATTAAAAATCAAGATACCATGAGCTAGCAAATCTTATTTTATTATTTTTTAACAATTGTCCTTTTTCATTCTATACACGAATATGAAACATTTGTCTGAAAGAGGATTTTAATATATTATTTTTCATTATTTTCTACGATTTACAAAAGTACAAACCCCCGATTTACAAAAGCATCATTTTTGATGGATAAAAATGCTTACAAATGTATTTTTTTATTTTTTATGGACGAATAATCCTAAACTTGTTCATAAAAAGCAAAAAAAGAATGCGGGCTCACGCGGGTCTCTCCCACACGGATGGGCCCACGGGCTAAAACCGCGTAGACATGTGGCCCATTGGGGTTACGACTACGAAGCAGAGGTCTCAGGTCTGGCCCAGTGGGCCGTAGAAGACGACGAAGACGGCGGGGCGGGCTGGGTCACGTGCAAGATTCCTCTCCGACAGTGCCAGGGGGGTGGGTGGTGGGCCGGAGGGGTCATGTCCCCAGATGCTGACGGTTGACCACCGTGACCGGAATCGTCACCGTCCGACGACCGCCAACGGACGAGGGGACTCGTTCCCGTTAACCACACCTCTCTGCTCGCGCCGACTTTGCAGCCTTGAGGCTTCACCGTTCAACAAAAGCTGTGATGTTTGGATGCTACTCTAATGTCAGATACATCTGCCTCACGATCGTGCTCCTCTCGTTCCGGCGACGGCGAAAGATACAGCTGTCTGTTGCGGAGTTCCCAAGACAGCAACTTCGTTGATCACGCCTGCAACATTGGCATATGTCACTGCCGTTGTGGTAAAATTTATGAAAATTATTTATTTACTTGATCATTTCTAGTTTAAATTTTAATTCTATACAAATTATCATATATTATATCATTATATAAATTTTCATTTGTAAATTCTTATCTTATAATTTACTATATAACTTTAACATATAAAATTACTTTTAATTTTAACTCTCTTCGAATGTTAAACTAAAAATGGTTAACAAATGAGACCATTATTTTGAAATCACAATACAATTTTCTCCAAACACAGTAGTGGTCTGTCTCGTTAGCTTGGGTTGGGCATGGCGTAGGGCGACCACCTCACATGGTGTGGTTGTCATTGCTCGTCTCCGAGTAACTCCAAAGTTATGGAGCTTTGAGACTACCGTATCTTTCTTTTTTTTATCGTTATATTTATATTTTTTAATTTACTTCCTTAATTATCAGATAAGGCAAGATAAAAGTTCACTTTTTTATCGTATGATATAATTTTTAATTCTATTTTTTAAATTTTTTATCAAACAATCGACTGAAATAAATCTATAAAATTGACAAAAAATGTTAAAATATGATTATTTTCAATATTTTACAATTACTAATTTATATATTTTATTTAATAAAAATATTATATATCATTAACTTTATATGATAAAAATTCTTACATGTTCCGAGAACATGCAAGTGACAAAACCATATGCACTCGCAAGAGACAGGCCTGCAACATTCATTGCTCCCGTAATCTTGTACGACCTACAGTCAATCTGTTTTTGGATTGCCAGACCCACACTTCCATCATTTTTTTTCTTTTCATTTCAAAAAGAATCGTAGATTAGAACCATAAAAATCACCCAGGAAGAAGAAATGATACCTGCTTCTGCGCAGCAGACACACAGCTCCTGTTCCTCCAATCCATAAAGATCCTCTTCTTCTTTGTTGGTGTGGTTAGACCATGAAAGAGGGGACCTGTGATCTCAAAGTTCGTATCAATGGCGGGCATATCTTCGTGCTCAACCAGGTAAACAAACAAACACAGACGAACCCATCACGATTCCTCCTTGCTTTTCTGGTGGTCCTTCCCTTTCCCTGAAAAATCTCAAGTGGGTTGTGCAGAGCATGGTCTGCAACTTCTCCAGAAGACTGAGGAACATAACGAAGCAGCCGGAGAAAAGAAGGAAGGCAGGAGGAGGAGGAGGAGGGCATACGGGAATGATTGAAGAGGTCAAGTTCGCCGACTTCCCCGGCGGCCCGGATGGGTTCGAGCTGGCGGCGAGATTCTGCTACAACGATGGAAGAATTCCGATGAATCCGTCCAATATCTGCGCCCTCCACTGCTCCGCCTCCTTCCTGGAGATGACGGCGGAGTTGACCCCCTGCAACCTCCTCACCCAAGCAGAGACCTTTCTCGACGGGCTCGTCTACTGGACGTGGGACGAGACCCTGACCTCGATCAAGACCTGCCAGCGATTCTTCTCCCACGTCGAATCCTCCGGTCTCCTCCAACGCCTCCTGTCGACGCTGCTCGCGAAGATATCTGCCGACCAGGAGTTGGCACCGACGCCGACACCTCTTCCCTCCTCCTCATCTTCGTCTTCCGACACCTTTACCACACCCGACGTGTCTCGCCTCCGATTCTCCTCCTCCGACGCCGCCATTAGACCTTGCTCCACCAAGGAATGGTGGTTCGACGACCTGACCATTCTGCACCCCAGGGTGATACACAAGTTCGCCGCAGCTCTCGGCTCCCACGGCGGCGACAACAGCAATCTGCTCCTAACCACATTCCTTCTCCACTACCTCAACAAAGCGGCGGCCCGCAGCGGTGACGCACATACCAAATTGCTGTACGGTGGCCTCGCCGACACGGCGGTGCACGGGGTGGTGCTGCTCGGGAGGAAGGCCTTCTCCTGCAGAGCGCTGTTTTGGGTCCTGAGGATCGTGTCTGGTCTCGGCCTAAGCAGAGACTACCGGCAGAAGCTGGAGTACCTGATGGGGCTGGCGCTGGACCAGGCTACGCTGGATGATCTCTTGGTGTGTGGCCATGGACCAGCCTATGATGTGGGTCTGGTGCAGAGATTGGTGAAGATCTTTGTTTACGCTGCCGGGAGTGCAACGCCGGCGCCGCAAAGGCTGAAGAAGGTGGGGACGCTGTTGGACATGTATCTTGGGGAGATATCACCGGACCACAGCTTGAAGGTGTCTGTGTTTCTTGGGTTGGCCGAGAGCTTGCCGGATTCTGCAAGAGACTGCTACGACGGCGTTTACAGCGCTGTTGATATTTATCTCCAGGTAAAGACGTACCTTTTGCTTTTCTCTTCGTTGCTCACAAGTAACCCAGCAAAACTCAAGCATTTGTCGGCCGGTGTGCCCCCAGACGCACCTCTCGGCCACCATGGACGACAAGGCCAGGCTGTGCCGTTGCCTGAACTACGAGAAACTCTCGTCGGAGACGTGCAGAGATCTCGCCAAGAACCCCAGGGTCCCCCCCAGGGCCGCCGTCCAGGCGCTGCTCGTGTCGCGACGTGCCGGTCCGCAGTCGGGGCGGGGGAGCACCACCACCGACGAGGTCGTTCCCTATCCTTGGCCCGCCGAGACCCGGAGGACGGCCGTGTACTACAAAGGGTCGGCGAAAGGAAGCGGCGGACTGCACCAGTCGGAAGAGATGAAGCTCCACCAGCCGAAGATGAGGTGGGAGGTGGTGGAGGAGGAGAACAAGTGCAGGGAGACGAAAGGGCACGTGCCCACGAAGCCCAAGCAGAACGCTGCCGCCGGAGCCAACGGCCACTTGCAGCACCGCCGCCGGCAGCATAGAGGCCTTCCTAAGCTCTGTTGATCCGATCATGCTTTGTAACATCGGCGTCGAATTTTAATGCATGCATTTTATTCTGTTTTTATTATTAAAACAAACACCAAATCAACATAAATAATAATAATCAGACAGCAAATACAGAAAATAACGCAAATTACATTGCAGGCTTCAAGATAGATGATTAGAAACGCAAATGTTGTATCAGTAGCAAATTACTTTGTACATTCAAGAAATTTACAAAATTACACTTAATTTTAATTCTTTATGGTTATTAAAATTGAAATAACTTATTATCAAACAAGACTATTTGAAACTACTAAAAAAAATAGCATTTTGGTCCATCAAATATTATCATTTTTCTTGAAAGAACCGAGAAAAAGTTTAAAATTTACCATTTTTGTATAAATAAATACTCATTTTTCTAATAAAAGAAGGGAAAACAGAAATAGAGGACAATATATGAAGTTAATGATGTCAAAGAATAAACATAAGTTAATGAAAAATGAGTCTAACCTCAACATATTCAGTTCTTCCCTTATTGGGTATGTCTATATGTATATGACCGTAAATATAATTTCATCCTTATCCATTTTTAGATGCAATTTTCGTATAAACCTTATGTTTTCATTCGACTTTTTACATTCTTCTTTTGAATATTTGACCTTATAAACCTAATCTTCAGATAGCAAATCTAAAATAATCTCATCTGGTTTAACACTTAATTATTATAACTTATTTCAGTACCCTTCCTTTTATCACTTGTTGTAAATCTGCACATGACAAATCATTTTTTCAATGAACGGTTTAACGATAAAAAAATGATTATTAGCTAATAAAATTTGAAAAATAATTAAATCAATTTTTGACTGGAGGCTATTTACGAAAATCAGTAAAAAGGGAGGATGTGTAGGAGGCCTCTTCGTTCAATAATATACATCATTTCACCATTTAGATAAAGATTCTGTAGTTAAATACTTCGGTTATTTTTTGTCATATTGTTCAATTTGGCGACTTGAGATTGACTAAAAGAGCTACACAGATTCAAGATATATTCCTCATTACATGTCATTGAATGGAAGGTAATTTAGATTTAAGCTGAACCCTTTTCTCAAAAACCTTCATTTAAATCTTCAATCCATACAATACTCAAATTTCATCATTTTTAAAATGAAGTATTTCAATGCAAGTTGAGTAAATAAAGAGGTAAAATTTCTCATTTCCAACATAACCATCTACCAAATATTTTGTCATGTGAACGAACTATAAGCAAAAAAAAATTTCAATTGGTTTTGTTTTGATGATACAAGACTCGACGATAACTACAAAAATAAATTACATGTTGTTTTGTTTGTATACATAGGCATTATAGGTTCACTCAAGGAATTCAGAAAGAATCAAGAAAAATTGAAGAGTAGAATGAGTCATCTGAGAAAACCCATAAGAGGTAGGGCTTGATTCAATCACCCAAATGTCATCACACTAATAACTTGCACAATACAAGATCACTTGTAAATAATAGATTTTTAGCAAGGTTAAGAGTTGTTCATCTGTATCGGAAACAGGAGATAAATGCTTCATGAAGCTGTGAGAAAGGACCAACCTCACGGTGATTAAAGCACTGAAAGGTTCGCCATGATAAAATCTTGTTGTGGCTTGAGGTTTACCACGAGAAGCCAGTCACACTTCTAACCTGGAGGCACAGGGCCATGGGAGAAGGTTCGACTTTGTTGGAGGCATCCTTAATATGACGACTTGCATAAATTGCAGAACTTTCATACTGAAGTATCCGATGTAAATTGAGGTAACAGCTTACAGGAGATGGTGATAAGCTCAGAAACCGATCTCACTGGCCAACTGAATATGCACCAAAGACTGTGATTCCATTGATTTCTGATTACAGCTACGGCTTTATGAAGCTCCAGCTTCTACTTGCACAGATCCCACCCCATCAGCATCGGCCAAGCCGAGCTCCTCCTCCACCTTCTTCCATGCCTGGGTGAAACTTGTGGGGAACGTCTCTCTCAGCTTCTCTGCCAACCACTTGGCCTTCTCCTTCCTCGAATTCGTCACCAAGCCCTCGACCAACGACCTCCCTGGGCCAAAATCAGGAATCTTACTCCTCGTAATCCCCTCTTTGCAAACCTTAAACGCCGCATCAAAGTCCCCGTTCTTGCAGAGGAACCTCGTCAAGTTCCTGAAAGTGGCGGCATTTGGACGAAGCTTCTTCTCCCCGAGAGTCCTATACAGCTCCTTGGCATCCAAAAACTTGCCGTTCTTGCAATAGCAAGTCATGAGAAGATTGTAAGTGACGATATCGGGTTTCACCCCTGCCGCCTCCATCTCCGCCATCAAATCCATCATGCCCTGGGGCTTCCCATGGTTCCCAACATACATCGCCCTCACATTGAACGCTGCCGCATCGAGAGCACACCCTTTTTCCACCATTTCCTTCCAAACCTTCTCCGCATCCTCGGGCTTCTTCTTCTTGTACAACGCGTCCACGATTGGGGTGTATGAAAACGTGGAAACCGCCAGGCTCTTGTCCCTCATTTCCTCCAAAACGTCGAGCGCCTTCTCCGTCTCGCCCGACTGGCACAGAGCGGTGATGAGGATCCCGTAGGTCACGGCATCGGGGGCGATGGAGTGCTTCTTGGATAGGTCGGCGAAGAGGGCGGGGACTTGCTCGTGGCGCCCGGCGTGGTTATAGGAAGTGAGGAGGGCGTTGAGGGACACGGCCGTCCGAGGAACGCAACCGAGCCGATCCATCTCGTCGAAGGTGAGGGCGGCTCGGTCGAGCATTTTGGCGTACGCATAGGAGACGACGATGGAGGAGACGTAGGACTCCTGGCTGACCTTAGAAGCGTCCTTCTTCATCTCCTCCAGCAGGGGCGGGATGTCGGAGAACAGTCGGGATTTCGCCAGACGCCTGACGGTCGGATGAATGCTCGCCAGTTTGGAATGGGAAGAAAGGCTGGGGTAGGCGGTGGTGGAGCACAGCTGGCGGAGATGACGGCGGAGGATCCGGCTGGAGGAGGCGGAGGAGGAGGAGACGCAGATCCGCATTTTTGCTGCCAGCCTTCAGCTGAGGTCGACCGTCGACTAGTAGATTAGGGTTTTGTTGGCTTTTAATCCCATTTATTTTCCGGAAAAATGAATTATAATTCTGACTAATAAATTTTTATTAATTTGAGATTTAAAATCTTACTTACACATTTAGATTATTTCAAGTAATCGTAAATTTTTTTTTAAAAAAGATACATATTAATTTGCTAAAAAGGCGTGTCAAACAAATGTAAAAATAATCATTGAAGTGATAGTTTAATAGTTGTAAGAATCTTTTAAATTTTAAAGTTTCATATTTAAAATTTTTTTATAGTAATTTTTTTAATTTTAAGTAAAAATAAATATATATTTTTATCAAATGAGAAAAAATAAATATACTTATTGAAAAATAAGATGAAACTATTTTAAAAATCTCTCACAAATGTTTTTAGTTACGATAGAAACCACAACAAATGAAGCATTCTCTAACACTGTTAGTGAAAAAATAAATGCATAAATATTAATTTTATTATGTATTAATGATAATTTTCTAATTAGAGAATTATTTTTTTTATAAAAAAAAGGTGTCGTCTCTTTATTAATTATGAAAATTATTTTTTTATATTTAGAGTCTTTTCTGTATTTTACTTTAATTAGATACAAATTTTATTTCTCTGATTCTATTTATATCTCATTTGTAATATTATTTATCTTGTCTAGGTATTATTTTTAATAATAAAAAATTTAACATATTATTTTCTATATTTTTTTATTATTTCTCCTATTTTAAATATGTACTTAGGTTTCGTACGATAATAGAGTTTATAAGCTTTTTACTATATAAAATATATTTTTTAATAAATGGTGTAATGTATATGAGTAGAGATTTTCATTGTAGTTGTAAAAGAGAAAAATAGAAAAAAAAATTTCTTAACTTAGAAATCATGTAAATTTTAAAAAAATGTAAACTTTAGACTCATCTAATTTATTGATTTTACCGAACAAAACTTTAAGTCTTATTTGATGTTAGCTCTTGTACATTTTAAAAGTTTGATAAACTTAAAATTAAAATTAATTTTTTAAATAAAATTAAATCTATATAATATTAAAAGTGACTTTAAAAGTCAATTGAAGTCTTACTTATTTTCACATTTTTTTACGTAATAGTTTATAGTAATATTTTTTAAATAATTTTAATATTTTATATTAAAAAATTATATTAAAATATTTACATCGTAAATTATATAATTTTTTGAAAAATATGAATCTCACTTCACTTAATTTTACATTTTAAATAAATACATCCTAAAATCAACTTTAAATGAAATCTTAATGTGCATATGTTTAGAAATGAGGTGTGATTAAGTAAAGTGTAAGTTCACGTTTTTCATTGCACGATATAATTCTTGATTTTAGTTTTCTTATTTTTTTTAAATAATCGACTTTAAAGAAATAAACTTATGAAATTAACAAAAATATTAAAGATAAGATTATTTTAATTATTTTATATTTAAATATTATACATTATAACTTTATATTATAAAAATTTTACCAAACTAACTGATTTTACCGAAACCCAACTTGTAACTCTCGTGCTGGAGCGGGAACCGCTTCCGTTACTCCGTCACCACCGTCGCCGCCCACACGTTCGCGACGTGGACAGGTGGCAAGTGGCGATTGGCCGTCCACGTGTGATGTGGGGAACCGCTTTGTCTGTAATAACAAACAACCAAAGAAAAAAATAAAACCACTTAAGTTTGTCTGTCCGGATGTTTTTTTTTGAAGTTAAATTTTACGATAAAATATATGATTTATGATAAAATATAATAATATCAATTTAATTTTAAAATAATAAAAATATAAAAATTATTTAATAAATATATATATATTACATAATAAAAAATATACTTTTAAAATACACAGAAAGACGATACCTTAACCACCCCCACCGCACCGCACTCTTCGCTTTTACTCTGCAAATTTATTTTTTATTTTTTTACCTTTCACTTTTCTTTGCTGTGGTTTATATAAATTATATTCTCTTTGCATCCTCTGTGTTTGTGTCGCTTTCTCTCTCTATCTTAGCTTTTGCCTCCTGCTCTGCCATCTTTTTCGGGTCCTCACGGTCTGTGCCCTATTGCCTCTTCATCCGCGCCCTGCGCACTTCTGCAGCGGCTGCTTCTTCACTGCGGGCGTCCTTCTCTCTTCCCGAATCATTCCTTCTTCTTCTTCTTCTTCTTCTTCTCAGATCCAGATCTCTCTGTGAAAAATTCCTTTCTTCGATCCATCTTCTCGTCCAGGTTCGCTAGGTTAATTTGGGAGCGTTGATGATTTTTTTTGTTGGATTTCTGGTTGGGGGTTGGGTAAGGCTTTGCCTATTGTGCGATCGAATTGAATTTTTTCAGTGTTGGTAAGCAGTGGGCGTTCGTCGCAGCACGCTGTTTTCCCGCTCTAGCTGGGACCTAGTATATATATTAATTACTCGATTGAATTTTTAGACTTCTCTTTCCATTCTGTCATTTATTCTAGTTTGTGAATCGGCTTTTGCGTTCCGTTAATTAATTTGTACGTATCATGTGATCAACAGATCGACATGTTCCTTTCAAATTCTTCGTCTCCACCCCAACCCTAATCCTTGTGGATGATTTCTTCCCTTTCCTGTTTATACATCGATCACCCCTTCCCTACATACATACACATCCATAAATCGATCACTCCAGGAACCCTCCCGCGGTTCTCAAAATTCAAGAGCAGCTAGCGCAATGCATATATAGCTGAGAAGAGGTGGAGGAGGAGAGAACGATTAAAGCGTAGTAGTAGATGGCAGGCATGCTTTTCCACGGCTTTCTTGAACTGTGCACTTGGGCCTCCCACACTTTCTTTCCTTCTCTCTTTCTTTCCATCGATGTGAATCGACATATATGTTGCCATTGCTTGCTTGCTTTCTCGAAGCTAGTATAGCCACATGAGATGAGAACTCCTTGTGCAAAGTTCAATAAAGCCGTGGGAAAACATTACTGCGTCTCCATCACATCATCGGTACCATCTGCATCCCGCCCGCATGGCGCGGCAGTAAATTCCCTGACTCATTAATTCTTCTGGCTCGCACTGGTACCGCACCTCCTCTCACAGCCCCCACCCCACTCTTCTCCATCGATCACACTGGTTCTGGTTTTCTCCAGCAAATTACAGTCTCGAGCCTGCTTTTAGATTCGTGTTCTTCGTTAATTGCCTTGCAAAATTGTTTATCGATCATCACATCCGCAAATATATTCCCTGATAGCTAGCTAGCTTTGTACGTTTTGCAACTTTTCCTTCTTCATTTTCTCGATCCTTAACAACATTCTCAATTAATTATCTTCCCCCCATTAGAATAATCAGATCTTGAGTTCCATTCGATTTGTTTATTAAAAAAGGTGGTTCTAAACATTCCTACCTAAAATTACTGTTGCTCTTCATCTAGATCATATATATGTAAAACGTAAAAAATTAAAGGATGTCTAGACATTTGTTTTAGCTAGATAATTTTCATCATTCATGGATTAATTTTAAACTGATGTATTTATGTACGTACGTATAGATGAATACCTGCAATATTAAACTTAATTACATGTGTGTGTGTATATATATATATATATATATATATATAGATAGATATATAGAGATATTGTTATTTCTCGTAATATTGTATCCAGCTAACAAGCAAGCAATATTTTATTTTGCTGGGATGTGATGGATCATGAGGGCGGAGAGACAATGCCAACGAAGCAGTCACTCAAAACACGGTGGCTACGCGTTGTAGATCGATCCGTCGTCGGCCCTCCGCGGTTAAAACTTGCAATGTCATGTAATCGATCGATCGTATGAACCTTGTTATTTTTCACAGGCCGGTATTTTTTTTCTTATTTGAGGTATGTTTGTTTAGGTTAATTCTTAATTTTAAAAGTTAGAGGTTTTATTAAAATTGTGTAAACAAACGTACTTTTTTTTAATAAATAAGATAACTCCAAGATTCCAACGTACTGCTTCAATTTTATTCAAGTTTTACCTTATATGTGAGTCACTATTGCATGACTTCTATATTTTACAATCACTTCAATCGTAAAAAATATACAATTATCTTTCTTTATTCTGTGTATTCACGTCAAACACCTCTTGTCTCTCTTGAGACTTATTGCATGTCTCTTGTCACATCATCCTCACCTCTTGCCTCTCACTTACCCCTACCGTATTGTCCTTGTCCCTTGCTTGTTACCTTCCTAATTTACATAATATTATATGTTAAAATTTAGCATAAAAAAATTTATAATAAATAAATATTTTTAATATTTATAAAATTATAAAATTGAAATTTTATAAATATTTTTACTTATTTTTAAAAATATTTTTAATAAAATATATTCTTAAAATATTGTTAGTAACATTTATAAAAAAATAGTTTTAAAAGTAAAATTGAAACTTTTAAAATATTTTTAAAAAGTACTATTCTAACAAATAAATGTAACTCTTGAATTATCACTCATTCTTTTAAGTATTGATTCTTTCAAGATACTATTGCAGTATATTTCTAAAAGTTAAAAGTTATATTCTAGAATTTAAACAAATACACTTTTAAGTTTCATTTACTTTAATTTTATTTAAAGTAAAGTCAATTCCAAAAATTACGTAAAATTATGATACTCATTCCTTTCAAAGTCAAAACAAACGAGATCTTTGATCTGAACACAGCTTCTTCGTTGGTGCAGGTAATTGATCAACAGCTTAACAGTTCGTGTAGGCGGTGGTGGGATCACATCCATCTGATCGACCACGAGCCACGTACCACCGCAGATCGACCACATACATGTATTTATGTGCAATGTGCCGGAGCAAGTACGCAATCGACCGGTGACTGCCGCGGCTAAAGGTGTTCGGTGGAACCCAAAACAAGAAAGTGCATGGCTTTACGTTATTTTATTCCCGTCTGATCCGTCACTTAAAAGCTCCCCGTACCTGCTGACACATATATCATAGTGCACCGCCAGTTAAGTATATTTTGATAAGTTGAATTTTATGGTTTTCTTTATGATAAATAAATAATGGTAATAATTTAATTGTAAAAATATAAAAAATATAAAAATGATATAATAAATATATTATTAAATATTATGATACATAATAAAAAAAATAATTATATAATATAAAAATACACAGACAAATAAAGTCTAAGCATAAACAGATTATGTCTTCTTCTTCGTTCTCAACGACGGAGGATACAGAGATGTACCTGTCATCCAAGGTGAGACTATTTATTTCAACATCTTTTCGTATCTGTGATCGAGTTTTTACTCTTACAAATGTATACATATCATGCATATAGAAATTTACCTTATTAATTAAAATTGATTGATGGTTAAAAAGGAATTTAGAACTCAAGCAAGGTTCACACTTTTGATTGACAAGTGCGTGGCCCAACGTCCACGTTCCTGTCGCGAGATTGCTCCGTGGGTTGGTCCCTCACGGAAAAAAAGGTAGGAGTGACGGACGACGTAGCGAAAGAAAGAAAAGAGAGGCTCATCAGAGACTGCGAGCTTTGCAGTGCCGGCCTGCCATGGTATGGCCGGGCATGTCCAGCGCCAGGCAACCAAAAGGGCCACACATTCATTCATTCATTCCATCTCCAAATTAACCAGAAGCACCGCTAGCTGCATCATCATATACAACGCATGCATTTAATTATCTTTTCCTCGGTGGAATGATTAATTTCTTCCTTTCTGTGCATGTGTTTTCCATCTTCTTACCCGGCCCGCCTGGCCTGTTCCCGTCGCCAGTCTCGTCCACCACTAGCAACCACAGTGGCGTTGCATGCATGTGGAGGAAAGGCCGGAACTGTTGCTGGGAGTGACAGATTGCCGAGGATGGACGCAGATCGAACCTTTTCGCAGGCTTTATTCCTGCGATCGACCGTGACATTCGTCAAGGACAACAAATAATGCATCGAAAATGATCGCCGCACCGCATAATTATATCATTCGCTTTATATATGGAAAAATTAATACGTGATGCAAGTAAAAGTGTCTGTCTACGCCACCAGTACGTGTTTGGTGTGGACATGGTAAGACATCTAATAGCATTATGATTATAAATTTACCCGTAAGAGATGAAAAAATACAGTTATTTCAACTCAACAACAACAGTAAAAATTAAATTATCGATGACAAGAAATCATGACATCAACGTGAAAACGAAGAAATATATAATTTCTTTATTTTATGTA